>JAVKPL010013243.1:0-69794 GCA_032173675.1 Gastrolobium villosum | reverse complement strand
CAATGGCCATCAAAATGCAAAATGTATAAAGTCCTCCAACGACTCATCCTACCGGCTTCTTACCCGCCGCTCCTGCACCACTGCTACCTCCTGAAATAAAGTCCCCAAGACTGGGTGAGATATACGAATATATCTCAGTAACCTAGAGGTTCTGGAGAATACTCCGCCCAATGGCTCACTTCGATGCATATAAATAATATAAAATAACATCTAGAAAAATGGGATATAGCAAGGGATTTAGAGAAATTAGGGAACATAGGGATACAAAATACGACGAAGCTGGAATGGTCGCTACCAATACCACGTAACGTCCTGCCTAATGGCTCGGCATATAAGCCTACGAGTCTCATCCAAGGCGAGTTCCTAGAACATCAAACCAAGGTATCCCTCCCATCCACATATACCCAAGACTTCCTAGTGTGCTCCTGTCCGGATTATACACCACGATCCTAGGTCAACTCTCCCTCTCGGAGACCTATCCAGTGGAAGTCTGAAACGCCCGAAGGCAAAACTGTCTACTGGCCAGAGACTCGGTACATCCTATGTACCAACATACATACTAAATGCATGATCATGTTATTTTTCATTACTTACATACACTTCCTACCATCACCCTCAACGGGCATGACAGAATACACAAGGGGATCAAGCTCCAGTACCAAGAGGTTACCTGTATAGTCCTCTTCACTTAGCTCCCAGTAATATATTCTTTGAGCTCTTTATACCACAGAAATGCTTACACAGAAGACATTCCCAATTACTTAAAATTTATACAACACATGCAAGTTATCAATTACACAAGCATGGTTCCAACTACTCACCCCAATCCCACTTGGTCCATGACTAAGGGCAATCCACCGAACTCACGGTTCGAGGTTCAAATCAACGTACGACAAACTACAACAAGCATGTACGAACCGTCAATACACGACAAATCCATCAAAATACGAAAAGGTAAAAAATCCTCCCCTACACAATGTAGGTCCGGCCTCTATAGTGTGAATTTGAGATTTATTTTTCTAAATTTTCTTGCTCATTTTCTCAGGCATCTGTAGGTTGCCAACAAGCCATATCAAGTGCCATTTTTCATTTTTCGTCATTAAAACGTCATTTTGCCTACTATTTTACTCTAGGTCCAATTAACCACTCAACACCATCAATATTTTTCCCTTGGTTTTTCCAACCTTCAAACCACCACACAACCCATCTAATTACCATATAACACAATACATCATCCAAGCAATTTCAACAACATCATTTCCCCTCTTTTTGTCTAATGGCCGAAATTCAAAATGATGCACTCCAAGGAATTTCTAATCAATTTTAATTATTCCACATCTCATACAATCCTATTATATCATCATACAATCATACAACAACTCACCAACATAATCTTACACAATTTCACAACCCAAAGTCATGGCATCATCGAATTTTCCTAAGTTAAAAAACCATTTTTTCACCAATAATTTTCATTGCATTTATATCTCTAACACATCATTTTAAGATATTGTCATCTAATACACATTTTCCGTTTGAGCTCTCTAACAACACAAATCATCAAATTCCCCTTTAGGGTTCATGAATTCAATCCAAAGATTAAACCGTTAAAATGATGAAGAAACTTACTCAAGAGCTTGGCACAAGGCTCCTCCTAAACATACTCAACCATTGGAGCTCCAAACAACTCCATGAACACAAATCTAACATTATGAGCCACGGCCTTGGGGAGGGAATATCTCAATTTCTAGTTGCTTTTAAGCTTCAAGGGTACCACCAATGGATATTGAAGATGATTTCCACTGAGTTTCAACACAAAAATCAATGGATTTGGTTAGGATTTGGTGGAGTTAGAGAGAAAGAAAGCAAGTGTGTGTGTTTACATGGGGGAGGGGGTGCCACGGGTTTGAAAGGTGAGGGGAGAGACAAGGGATGATGAATAGTGACATGGTGTCATATGTGTCAAGTTACTTAAGTGAAGTGGACCCCACCGCCACCTCACGCGATTTCAAGCTTATTTGAATTTCCCTCCGATTCCACTAAACGTCCATAAATTCACAACCTATTTAGAAACTCTAATTTTTAACATTAACCATTGTCCTTTAATTATAATTGATCAGACGAATCTGGAGTTTTCCGATCGTTCGGAGAAAATGCTATTTTAAGCTGTTGCGCGCGTCGTTGGCACGCTTCCCCAAACTAACTTATTTTCATCAAATTTTATCAGAAATCATATTCTCTAGTTCTATGAACCATTTATAATTTGTATTTAAAACCTAGAACTCGAAACTCAATCGACACGCTTTACGGTGTGACGCCCAAAAGTGGCGTCACATTTGTAATTTTTTGTAAAACAACAATAAATGCGTAATTATTTAATTAAAATGCAATAATTTAATTTTTTTTTGCCAATCACTGAGGCCAAATTAAGTAAGAAGGTTAAGATAAATAGTTAATTACTTTTATTATAAATGAGAAAGTGTCCACACATCTTTTATATGTGATTCTAATCAGTTAAAGAACTCACCTAAGTTTCACATTCAACTTCATGAGAGACCATCTCCTTTGTGTAAATAATGCAATACAAGAGTAACACTCATTTCTAAAATTGCAAGTAAGTGTTTAAGATATATATATAAAGCACGTGTAACATATCCAAAGGACAATGACCATAGTAACACTTTGCACACAGCACCCTCAAGGAAGCATTTGGTTTATTTGCTATTTTTACTTACATTTAATGTTTTTTTGTTTTTATCATTTTTAATAAAAATTTGAAAACATGAAATGAAATAAAAACATATTTATTAAAAATACAAACATAAAAAAACACTATTTTAATTTTCCAAGTTCTTTGCATAAATCTCTTTCTCGTTTTCTATATTGTCAATTCTAGCATACTTTTTTTTTTAATCTTTTTGGTTCTAAATTTCAAGTTAATTTATAGATTATTTATGATATAAACTGGGATGATTGCCTCGCATTTATAAATAAGCTTGAATGAAGTTTCTCTAGTTGCAGATCAAATGGTCGTCTTATATCCCCAAGAGACAAAGTGTAGCTGCTGGATTCAATGTCTGCAATTGGCTACGGTTATACCATTCTAGGTTGCATCAATCCGGGTTGGACTTGCGGGTTCAGCGTTGGTGTTGAGGTGGTATCTGAGATTGCGTTGCTGATGCGAATCGTGTTGTAGTCAAATATTGGTCCATCTCCTGGGTTAGGCTCATTAACAGATTGCTCCACGAATACTGGGTTGGTCGGCGATGGTTGCTGGTAGCTGTTACTTCTTGTATTTATAATGTTGATTGTGGGTTGGAGTTTATTATTTTTTACTGATGGTGCCAATGTTTCATCCTTGTGATAAAATGTATAGTCAAAGACTAATATATTAATCTTGGATCTAAAAGATCTCTCATGTATCTATGGAAACATCATTGTGCATGGGGAATAATGGCTTTACTAAAAGGGTGATGTGTGTGTACAATAACAAAGCAACAATAGTAGGGTAAGAGATAGTGTCCATAGCTGCAGGCTTTACCTTTTAATTATATAATTTACCCGTGAGAATTGAAATTCTGTACCTTGTAAGGCTCTTTGAAGATCCATGTCTGAATTCATAACTGTCGTATTAGAATGAGGGGTGTATTGTATTAGGATTTTAAAAGATTTTTTTTGTGATAATTTTTTTTATAGATTTTAAAAGACTATTCAGAATTAGAGGGACTTTAAAGACTATTTTAAAAGACTTTTCTTACAATCAAGATTTCATAAAGATTGGATTATAAAGGATTTTAATAGAATTTATAAGATTTAAAAGGACAATATGGATTTATAAGATTTTAAAAAATTATATGAATCTTTTACAAACATTCAAATTACAACAGTCAATAGAAAAGGAAGGTTATACTTACAACCTATTTTTGTTTACAACCATATCTTAACCATTAATTTTCGTCAATCAACAGTTATCATTCATTGTGAATTAAATATTAATTAATGAGTTTGATTTGCGAAAGTCTTAACCGTTGATTGACGAAAATCAACAGTTAAGATATAGTTATAAAAAACTATAAACAAAAATAGGGTGTAAATATAACTTTCCACATAAAAAACTAACAAAGAAATGCAACGAGATTAATAAAAAAAGTAAAACCTAATATAATTTTCCCAATTAGTAAAACATAATATGATTTTTAACAAACATTCAAAATTACTAAGCAACAACTTTTTACATATCTAAAGTTATACTAGTCCTCCATGCATTAGTATTTTCTCGTTCCTGCTCTTGGGTTTGACCAATGGGTTCAAATTATCTTCTTCATTTGGTATCAAAGCTATCGATATATGATTATAAGCTATGATGCACGGACGCGGGACACGACACGACACGTCGACACGTTAATTCTAAAAAATGCTAAATTTCGACACGTTGGGACACGTTTTGATATTAAATAATATTTTTAATATATATAATATAGTTTACATTTAATATATATAGCAACTCATAATAACTCATATAATAATCAAATATTCATAATTATTAAAAAAAATAGAACATCCCAAAAGTGTAAAGTGTAAAAAAATAGAGAAATTATTTTACTTATGATTACACACGATTCAATTACATACACACACATATGTATTGTTTTTAAAAAAACCTTTGATTACAATGAGAAGTTAAAGAAACAAAAAAGAAGCTCTCCCATACCAACTACAACCCACCCGAACCCATTTGGTCCTACCAACGCAATTGTGTAGAATTGGCCTTAAAAAGCACTATGAATAAAAACTCTTAATTATTAACCAAAAAAATAGCTGAAATAAAAAAACCTCCTGCACCTTCTTCATCTTCCTCGGTACCCCACCATATACACCGCACACACCAGCCTCCCAAGTTCCAAACTTTCCTTCCACCGTCACTCAGATCAGAGATTTGCCACCACCCACCTCAGCATCAGCGCTTCCTCCACTTCCAAAGTGTTGGTCTCCGACAACAACGGAGTGGGACCCGGTTTATATTAAACAAAGGAAGTGTTAGTCTCCAAACTTATGAATCATATGGTTTCGGTTGTCCTCGGATTTGAGCTCCATTGAGGTGGATGCTGTCATTGAGACAGAGCTCAAGGAGAATGGGTTCCGCAGCACGAGGAGGACGAAGCAGTTGGAGTGTACACCGTGGGATCTTCGAGGAGCTGGAGTTTTTAATTTTTATTAAATATTTTTTAATTATAATTTTATTTCTTAAAAAAAAAATAAAAAATCAAAACGTGTCCACATCGTTGACTGCGTGTCGGATTCAGTCAAACTTGCGTGTCCTACTAGTCAACGTGTCCCAAAAAGTCAACTGCGTGTCGGACGCGTGTCCTAACGTGTCCGTGTCCGACACGTGTCCGTGTTTCCTAGATTATAAGACCCAATTCTTTTAATTATTAAAATAATTCTAAATTTGCATATTAAACCTAAAGTTCATGATAAAATATCGTTTGGAATTCTTTGCAATTGATCTTGAAAACTTTGGGATTTTTATTCTACATGATAAGATTTTTATTCTAAGAAAAATTTGTATTTGAATTTTTGGGTTTTATTACATGAAAGTTTGGAAAATTTCTCAAATTCTTTTCAATCAGTACTTTGAAACCTTAAATTGCTTTGGGGCTTTTGAAAAACAAGTTTTTAGTTATGTATAACACAAAAATTGTTTCTAATAGTGAAAAAATTTCATTCATGAATGTATTATTCTGAATTATAGGGTTCACATTATGAAAGTTTCAATCTTTTTTTAATTTAATATTGTTTCATTGATGAAAAATGAAAATTGGTTTGAGGGTTTTAGTTCCCTTGTTATTTTTCCATTGTTTTATGTTATTTTTAATACAAAAATCACACATTTTTTTACCAAGAAAAACCGCGATCCATAACTTGAAAATTCACTTTTTAAACTTCCAAAATTTCTCAAAAAATGGCTCAAAAATATGTTGTTTTTTATACATTAAAATCTCGTTGGTTTGTTGTTTCTGGGTTGTTTTGTGATTAAAGTCACTCAAAAATATGCTATTTTTGAGTTTTGACGAAGCTCCCGTGGCGGAACCTGATTTCGAGAAGAAAACGCGGTAATAGAGAAATCTCAATAAATCCTCGAGGTTAGGGTGATATTGTGAGAGAGACATCCTGTTTATATTTCTTACTAAAAAGTCTCACAAAATCCGCACCAATAGAAAATCATTAAAATCGTTAGATTTTAAAATCTTGATTGAATACCAAAATAATATTTTAAAATCCGAATCGAATACCACGTGACTTTTTTTCAATTCTTTAAAATCCTAATCAAATATCCATGAATTTTTTTTCCAAAAATAATCTATTAAAATCGTTTAAAATCTCAATCCATTACACCTCCTTAGCCTCAATGAAGATTCTTTCTTTACTTATATTATTTTCTTTTTCTATTAATTTTTTTGGATCTTATAAAATACGGCGTCATAATTAGAAGGATACATCGAATATTCTGAATTGGAAGAATAAAACGATTTTTATGAGCACATAATTGAGCCAACGTGGCTTCATCTGCCATCCAACCAATCCACGTGTACGATCATAGTAGTCTCAGACCCAACACAAAGGCCATAGGTCCCCTCTGTCTGAACATCTTAAATTAGATTATAGATTTTCACCAAAAATAAAATAAAAAAATAAAAAAAAAGATTATAGATTACTGTGCTACGTACACTGTCCTCTAATCACTCTCTGTCTCTCTCTTCCTCAATTTTTTATTTTATTTTATTTTATTTTTCATCCTTTGTCGTCTTCTCATTGCCTCTCCTTCCTTTCAATAATAATAATAATTTAATAAAAGAAAAAGAAAAAAAAAAATTAATTGAAGGAGGAAGAAGAATCATCACCATCGTCAGAGTTAACGATTCCCAATCAAACCTCTACCTCTTCGTTACCAACCCATTCGAATCCAGGGATCTGCTTCTGGTAAAAATTTCTCCATTCCCAATCTTCTCTATTCCTTGTTTTCATCTTAACATCAATTTCCTTCGATAATGCTTATGTTCATCGTGATTATGCATATAAAAATCCTTTTTTTTTTTTAGGTTAGAAAGATGAATGAATTCGAGTTTTTCCGTTCGCAAGTCCTTGCATCCCTTTAATCGGTTCTGGTGGTGGAGGATCGCGTAGACCCATTAGGTTTTTAACCTCAATTTTGCTTTTTTTTTTTCCCACCCTACCCTTTTGAAATTATTAAATCGATTCGAAGGCATATCTTCCGTTTCTTCTAATTTTAATATAAATTTTAATTCTTTTAGTTTGGATTAGGCTATTTTAGTTTCTCTGCTGGATTGGGCACTATAGTAGTCTATAAAGCGTAGGAATGTAGGATTAGGTATTATTTTGTTTCACTCTTTTGATGACCTGGGTGATCTTTATCCTCGTCTATTCTAACCTGATTACTATCAAGTTCATGTAGTATCTTTTAGCTTTCGTACTTAGGATGCTGACATTTGAGTGATGCATTATTGGCCTCTTTGGTATAGGTGAGAAATGAGAGGGGAGTAAAAGCTTTGCATTGAGACATCTTGAACATCTTAACACTTTTAAAGATTTTTGATAAAGACTATCTTTTGGGATATTTTGTTCTTGGCATTATGTCAAAGCCTTTTAAACCAAACTGTTTCAACCCTGTCTATGTAATTAAATAAAATTCTCAGAAGTGGCATGTGGCTAGGGGTGAAACTGGGCCGGCCCGGCCCACAGGGGCCTACAGCCCAGCCCATTAGTGGCCTAGCCTGGCTCGGCCTTTTTACTTGGTAGGTTGGACTTGGGCTGGTGTAAAGGTTTGATTATATAATTGGGCCGGATGCTTAATATATTAAGCCTGGCCCATGAGCCTCCAAGGCTGGTCCAATTGTTCTGGATAACTCTACTTTGGAATCTCAGTTACTAGAGTTAATACCATACCAAAAATTCTTTTTACTCTTTACTTATATCTTGTAAGACGACAGCGTTATTGCTAAGTCTTAATTCACCTGCAAGCTCCCGAGTCCCGAGTAAGACACACCACCGCCGTTCACGCCACCACCGCCGTCCTCCACCGTTCACGCCACCACCGCTGTCCACCAACTTCAAGTTATCTCTCATCTCTGTGTGTTTATTTATCAGATGAATAGAGTTCCTCGTTCATATTGATCTTGATTAGAAAAAGCTTAATATCTGATTCTGTGATTGGTAATGTTTGATTGAAAGGCTGAGAAGAAAAAAGGTGTATTTCGAATCATCAAATCATTATGGTTCTGTTTGGACGTTAAAGTTGGGATTTTTGTTTTAACAATAGAATTTGAGTATTTTGTGGAGTTGATTCATGATCTGCTTGAAAGTTAAAAATTACAAGGCTAACGGGCCAGGCCGGGCCATTTGTTTTTTATAAATGGGCCAAGACAGGCTAACAGTTAGACTCATACTATGCTATCGGGCCGGGCCAAATTAATTTTTTTTGATATAGGCTTGGGCTTTACGGGGCAAAGCTCGGCCCAGCCCAGCCCACTTTCACCCCTACATGTGGCCATTTCCTAAGAGCTTAAACTGATTCTTTGACAAATACATGATATAATTTCTCCACTAATTCCTCTTAATATGTGCATTTACTGAGCAAACTTCCAAGCTCCTGCTACTGTCCTTACTGTAAGATTATTTAAACTATGGCATTTTGTCACTGAACTTGTTGCTCAATCAACCTGAGTCTTTAAGACTTTGGTATGATATTATTTCGGAGCAGCCCCGTCCTGCCCCCACCAGGTGCTTCGTAGCTTCTATATAACTAAAATAAATTGACATTTTTGTTCTGCCTCTACCATAAGTTTCATAGCACTGTGGCTACTAGTATCACATCTTATTTAAATTAAGTGTATCAAGGCATGCATCAGTGAGGAACATGCCAGCTTATTACAGTCGTCTTGCTTGGTATGTGGGGTATAAAATAGTCATGAAAGTATTCAGTACTCAACATAATATTAAAGTAGTGGGTTTTCTTAGTGACAATATACTTGTGAAAAGCTTGTTTTCTTTCTTTTTCAGTATAGATCTCCTGTTGATGATCCATGTGCTCCTTAGCACTGAATCAGACATGATTGGTCCAAGAAGAATACATGTTTGAGCTTTTTGGACTAGTTTTATCTGATTTGTGTTACTGGAGCAGCTTTAGGCTTTTTGGTGAACTGTTTTACTCTCTTATGTTTATATATGTCACCTTATTTTATTGCATTTATTAAATAGCTAAATTCTGATTGTGTCTGGCAAGGCATGCTATACTCTTTAGTATCATGGTCAAAGGTGTCATCTGCAGGTTTTATATATGACTCTTTGCGCAGCTTGCTCATAGCTTGAGACTTGAGAACCTAATATGAGTTTTCTGTTGATCAATTTAGGTTGGATAGCTTGATTCTAATGCATGGTCAAAGGAGGACTGTTGGGTCCTTCCCAGCAATTGATAGTATGAAGCAAGGGTCTGGTTCTAGTAGCACTGATATGAATCGTCAGTCTTCCTTGAATCATGTGCAAAATGCTGTAGATTTCCGTTTGTCAGATTATAGAGGGTCTTCTGGTGAGACTGCATGTTTACGTGGTACTGCTCCTAATGCTCAGAGCTTTAGTGGCTGGAATCCTGGTGAACCTAGTTCTAGACTGAATCTGATCAACCAAATCAATGATGAAGGTCTAAAACCAGAACATGGGCTGTCTTCTTCATGTAGTGCTACTGCTGAGGATGGTCCAAGACCTGAGGAAAGGCAATATGAACCGAATAATGTAATTTTTCCTGTTAGTTCAAATACTAATCTACATGGGAATCACTCTAGAATTCACCCTTCCCTTTTGCACGGTTCCAGCCCTAATCATATAACCCAGAATATTAGTCTGGATATGGGGCACATTGCTAGCTCTGCTGATCGTGGGAAGGGCAAAGAAGCTGGTAGTGGTGTTAATAACAATTCTAATGGATTAAATATAGAGAAGACATCATTTGGCAATGCTTCATATAATCATTTAGGAACTCCATCTGAAAGTTCTGGATACATGGCTCTGGGAGATAGAGCCAGTTCAAGTTCTTCTTTAGTTAATTGGGGTCCTTCCTGCAAGAGAAAAGCCCTTGAAGGTAGTTCGAGGCAACTGTGTACCGGAGGAAGCTCAAGCTCTCTTGTACAATCTGAAAATGGTTGCTGGCCTACTGCTCCTGTTGATCTTAATGCTTCTAGCAGTTTAAGTGATTCAACACCTCTTGAGGATATTCTTGTTAATAGTCCTCCATTACAGCAGAATACAAGAAATGAAGTGAGACAAGAAGCTTCGAATGCATTTCCTTTGATAAGTGTTGCGGAAAATGTGGAAAGATCTCAGAGACATTTTGAAAGGAGAATAAACCAACTACAGCATCAGGAACTTGTACCTGTCAATTTACCATCAACAGGGAGTGCTAGGCATCATAATCATTCTTCTCTGCATCAAGTACCTGGCTCTCACTCATTTAATGATGCTTTGGAATTGAGGTTAACAGCTGGAGTAACAGCTGCTAACTCTGGTGCTCCTCAGAACCAGTCACCTGCCGTACACATGCATCCTTTTCCTTGGAATAGAGCTGCTAATCCTAGAGGGGCCAGATCTTCAATTACCATGGAAGAATTTAATTTAGGAATCTTTCCGAGAGATAGTACTGAGCACCCAATGAATGTGCCTGCATCTTCAGGTCACGAACTTATAGATTGGAATACATCCTCTGGTGATGTGAGCAATTCTGGAGGTGTACCTACTACATCCTGGATTGGATCCAGTTCAAATGTCCACTCATTACCTAATCCCAGCTGGAGTTTTAGCCATGAAGTCCCAACAGAACATCTTCAGAGAGTGTCAGAGTTCAGTCCTTGGTCCCTTTTTCCATCATTAAGCTCAGCATCTGGTGTTCAGAATGGCCATTCTACCCAATCTCCTTCTGGTCCTCCTTCATTTACTCAGGGTTCTAGCAACAATCAATCATATCTAAGAATGTTGATGGAAAGAAGAGGTAGTGATGTTTTCTCTTCTCCTCATTCACTGCGAGCATTAGCTGTTGACAATGAGGGGAGACGCAGACTAATATCTGAGGTATTATCACTATTTGTTTTCCTTTTTACAAAATATGTGGTGCTATTACTTGAAGGCTACGCCATGCAGGTATGATACTTTTAGTATAATAATATATTCATATGGCCAGGATTCAGAATTTAGACAACGGGAAATATATATCAGAGAATAGATAGTACAAATTTTCACAAATTCATACCATTGCTTGATAATACTTATGATGGTCATCTAATTTCCTTTTGCTGCCTCATCTTTTCATAATTTTTCATTTTCCTTATCTGCAAAATCGCTTATTTGTAGCAGCCAACTAAACAGCATCTTGAATTCTTGATAAAGTGAAATTTGATCAAGAAGTTAGCTAAATTTGGTGCCACTGTTAGTTGTACCTTGTCTCACTATCTAGTTGTTCTTTGTGCCAGATTCGCCAAGTCTTGGTTGCAATGCGGAGGGGTGAGAACTTACGAGCTGAGGTTTGAACTTAAGTGTATAAACATATCTCTTTACAGTTTATGACATTCATACATTGCGTTGTGAAATCAATATTGGAGGAATATTGTCATTGGAGAGAAGCTCTTCTAAGGGTGAAATACTCACGTTAGGATTGGGCAAATAATATGTGAGCAATTATCACCACTAGACCCCATTAATTGAATGTCAGCTGAAGGGAAAGTTTAACCAAAAATGCTGGTTACATCTTCGGTGTTTATATATTTTTTAGATAAGAAATTACCTTTTTTTGTTCACGATTCTCTTCAAATTGGCATGTTTGTTCATGTATATATTTAAGTTGCAATAGAAATATTTGCTTTTGAAGCAAGCACAACAACCCTGTTAGCTTCATCAGGCAATGTTCTAGTGGACATCTCAATACTCGACTATTGAGAATGCTAACTTAACCTTTTCCTTTGACACTTGTAAAATTCAGGATTATATGGTCTTTGACCCTTTCCTATATCATGGCATGGCTGAAATGCATGACAGGCATAGAGAAATGCGCCTTGATGTTGACAACATGTCTTATGAGGTAAAATATATACGGTATTCCCATCCATCAGCAATGTTGCTCTCTTTTATTTCTTCTGACTTGAACTGGGATTGCAGGAATTGTTGGCATTGGAGGAACGTATAGGAGACGTGAGCACTGGATTGAGTGAGGATATCATTAATAAGTTGTTCAAACAGCGAATTTATGTGTCTGTCATGGCAGAGTCTTCTACAAATCTGGAACCTTGCTGTATCTGTCAGGTACGAGTCATGGCTGTCTCAGCTTGTAAAAGTAAAAAGAGGACATGAAAACAGATATAATGGCGCTTCTAACTTCTTATGAGCTTGATACTTACTTCATTTTTCTTGTTCTCCGATGATGGCAGGAGGAATTTGCTGATGGAGAGAATGTTGGTTCACTAGATTGTGGGCATGAGTTTCACAGTAACTGCATCAAGCAGTGGCTAATGCAGAAGAACTTGTGCCCCATTTGCAAAACAACAGCCTTAGCTACATGATGGGGAGAACCTCCTGTCAGTTTGATATTTAGCTGGCTCTTTGTATAACTTGTTTTGCTTGATGAACTTCCTCTTTCTTAAAGAGAACAGGACCTCTCATCTGTCAGGATTGGTGACAAAAACATACCAAAAAAAAAAAAAAAAAAAAGAGAACAACAAACATTGGTGGGTGAACCATAGTAGAGTTTCGTTTATACTGTCGTAATGGACAATTTACATGTCGTATCACATGCTACAAGCACTTGAACTTTATTAAATTTCATTACATATTTAAGACCGGTGGCTTCGGGAAGATTATTTCGATTACCGCGGTTGCTTACAACATGCAAAGAAGATAGTCTTGTTATGTTTCTGTTTGATTCACCTAGTTTCACTTAATGCAAGTTTCAACTAGTAAAACTAGCTAAAGCAATAGCCATGGGTTAGGTGTGTTCCTGCACGCGCGCAAAATCTAACTGTCTGTTAGGGTTTCTCTGATTGAAGTTCTGTTAATGGAGGAAGCTATTTTCACCGGAAGCGATCTACTGCCTATGTCTCAAAGGAGTACAAAGAGAACTAAGAATGGAGAGGGGATTCAAACTGAAGCACGTATGATGGAAGTTTTGAAGGAGTATCAGTCTGGTACTTCGGTGATCGCGAAACAACGATCATTTGCTAAGGTGACAGGAGTGGAGAATGGTATTGCTGGAGAAGCCACATCCTGGATTTCGGAGGAGGTTGAACCTGATCTGGAAACGCGCTTGGGTGAGATTTCCGAATGGGGTTTTCAAACGGTGTACAGAGAAGATGGTTCTGTGGAAATTAAAAGTAATCAAGAAGCTCGAACCAGGATGCACCAGCGATGGAAGAATGCGCTGATTGTTAAGCTCCTGGGGAAGAAGGTTGGGGTTGGTTTCATGAAAAAAAGACTGGAATCTCTCTGGGCTAAGGCAGGAAGCATCACGATGGCGGACCTTGGCAATGAGTTCTATTCTGTAAGATTCAGCAGCCTTGAAGATCTAAATCTTGCCATCTCTGGAGGTCCCTGGGTCATCTTAGGCCACTACCTAGCTACCAGGAGATGGGAACCCTGTTTTGATCCGGACTCTGCTAATATCCATAAGGTTGCTGGATGGGTAAGGCTTCCAGGTGTTCCTCAAGAATACTGTGAATTTCCCTTTCTTAACCAGTTGGGATTGGTGATAAGGAAAGTGTTGAAAGTGGATAAAATCACTTCCACTGGAGATAGAGCCCGTTTTGCAAGAGTTTGTATCGAAATCGATTTGTCAAAGCCCTTGAGAGGGGAGTACATTCTTGATGGGCGCAGGAAAAGAGTTGAATATGAGGGTTTTTCCTGATCTGCATCAACTGCGGCAGGTATGGACATAATTCGGATTCCTGTCCAGATTTTGCCAAGCCACCTTCAGTTCCAAGGCTGACACAACTCAGGAAAAACCAGTGGAGAATCCTGGAACTCAAGGTGTTGGACCTTGTATGATGTGCATCGCAGGAAGAAAAATAATCAAAATTTTCATAAAATGGAAAATGGCAACTCTAGATCTTTTGGTGAAGACATATCTAACAGAAAGAATATGGCTGGATCCAAGACTGTTTTGCAAAGTTAGAAAGCTACCAGGAAAGCTGTCACTGAAGGGAAGCTTGTTGTCAAAACTCCTTTCCCCAAGGAGTGTAAGGAGAATGATTCCTTGGATTTGGCTAGCCTGCCCCCAAGTGAGGGGATGAAATTTTCAGCAGTTTCCTCGAAAACTGCTAAGAAAGCTGCTGGAATAAAATCAGTCGTGTCCAATGTGAAGAAAGTTCATTCTAAGTTTCATCCTGTAACACTAAAGGGAGCAGTTTCGTTTCCTTCTGTTATCCCCATAGCACAATCCAGCTCCCTGCAGAAGACTCCTTTTAACCCCATTCTGGCTTCTCCTGGGCATCAGCAAGGCATGACATGGGGTGATAGTTCCAACATTGAAGAGGCCAGTTTGAAGGGTGATGATTCAATGAAGGATCCTGACCCTCTTGATCTAGCCATGGGAGAAGAAGCTAAGTTGGTAGAAGGCCCTTCAGGTATCGAACTGGAATCTCATGTGTGCTCTAGTCTTACTGATGTTATGGCTGTTAGCTGTTCTGTCTGTTTTGAGAAAGAGGCTGGTATTCAAAAGCCTATTGGTGTGACCCCTGTTTTAAGTAGCAAGAACTTTGGAATCTTGCAACATTCCCAAAGTTCTCAATGAATATTTTAACCTGGAATGTTAGAGGGGCTGCCAAGAAACAATTTAAAGGCACCTTTATTAGATTTAGGAAAAAACATAGAGTAGGAGTGGCTGTTATCCTAGAGCCAAGAGTTAGTGGAAAGAAAGCCATCAGTATTATTCATAGTCTGGGTTACTCCAATTACATAATTGCTGATGCAAAGGGTTTTACTGGGGGAATCTGGATTGTGTGGAATTCTTTTGAGGTTCAGGTTTCTCTTCATACCCTTCATGATCAATTCATCCACTGCTGGGTGGAATTTCTTGATAAGAAAGGCTTCTTTTGGATTGCTGTATATGCCAATCCTAAAGAGGAAAATCGTAGGGTGTTATGGGAAGAGTTGAAGCAAATTGGAAGAACCATGAATGATTCCTGGCTTCTCTCTGGTGACTTCAATGAAATTGTTTCAGCTTCAGAAAAGAGAGGTGGGGGGCCTCTTGATCATAACAGATGTCTTAGATTCAACAATGTTTTGGATTCTTGTGGTGTGATGGATCTTGGGGGTGGGGGAAATAGGTTCACTTGGAAGGGACCTAAATTTCTCAATCTTGATAGAGTTTACAAAAGGTTAGATAGAGCAGTATCTAATGAGGACTGGAGAGCAAATTTTGAGGAAGCTGATGTTTTGGTGTTGCCTAGGCTTTTCTCTGATCACAGTCCTATCTTGATCAGAATGGAAAGTGAGGAACCCAAATGGAGAGAGAGGCCATTTCGGTTTTTGGCTGCTTGGCTAAAGGACCACAGGTTTAGTTCTTTCCTTAGGGATAATTGGAACCATTCTGCTTGTCTTTTGGAGAGTGTTAATTCTTTTATTCCTTTACTTAAGGAGTGGAATATGAAGGTGTTTGGCTTTACTCAACACAGGAAGAACAGGGTGAGTGCTCGTATGGAGGGTATTCAAAGACAACTCTCTTCTAAGAACAGTGTTCATCTTGAAGAGCTGGAGGCCAACTTAAGAAGAGAACTCTCTGAAATTCTGGACCAAGAGGAGTTAATTTGGTACCATAAATCTAGGGGAGATTGGATTAGAGATGGTGATAGAAACACCAGGCTGTATCGCACTAGCACTCTTATTCGTAGAAAAAAGGATAAAATTCTCAAGCTTCAAGATGATATAGGCAGCTGGGTGACTGGAGATGATGGGCTAATCTCACTTGCAAGAAATTTCTTTGTGAATCTGTTCTCGGAAAGTTGCAATGATCCTAGCTGGAGTGTATCAAAAAATAGCTGGCCTATTTTGAATGATGATCAACTTGCCAAGCTGTCTGTAAATATCTCTCTTGAGGAAGTCCAGCTTGCTTTTTTTCAGATGCCTCCCTTAAAAGCCCCTGGGCCTGATGGTCTTCCAGCTTTGTTCTATCAGAAAAATTGGGAATTGTTAAAAATCTAGATTTATAACAGTATGCAGCACTATCTCCTTCATCCGGATCAAATTAGAGACATAAATCACACCCTTATATCTCTAATTCCCAAAGTTGATAGGCCATCCTTGATGAGGCAGTTTAGGCCAATTGCTTTGTGTAATTCAGTTTATAAGGATTTCAGTAAGATTCAAATCAAGCCTTTCTTGGAGAATATCATTTCTCCAAACCAGACCAATTTTGTCCCAAAGAGACACATCCAGGACAACATTATTATTGCCCAGGAACTTATACACTCAATGCATAGGATGCAAGGAAAGAAAAGCTATTTCTCTATCAAAATTGATTTAGAAAAAGCTTATGATAAACTCAATTGGAGTTTTATCCGAGCTGTGTTAGAAGACTTGAAGTTCCCAGAAGCTATGATAGAAGCTATCATGGGGTGTGTTACTAGCCCGTACATGGAAGTTTAATGGAATGGAGCTAGAACTGATGGCTTTCAACCGCAGAGGGGAATAAGACAAGGGGACCCTTTATCCTTTTATCTTTTTGTTCTTTGCTCACACATTTGATTTTGGATGAAGTGGAAAAAAAGAAGTGGAGTCCAATAAAGGCTGGCAAATCTGGTCCAGGTATATCTCATCTTCTATTTGCAGATGATATCATTATTTTTGTTGAAGCCTCTCTAAGTCAAATGCATAGTATTTTGGACTGTTTGAAGACCTTCTGTAGCATGTCTGGACAGTGTGAGTATAGATAAATCTTGCATCTTTTTCTCTAAGAATACTCCCTAGGAGGATGTGCTTGAGATCTCCAATGCTTGTGGCTTCAAAAAAGTGAACAACATTGGTCGTTACTTAGGAGTTCTGATGAAGCATGGAAGAACTAGGATTAATAGAGTTCAAAACAGACTCCAAGGATGGAAGAGCAAGTGTTTAGCTTTGGCTGGCAGAATAACTTTAGCTAAAAGTGTAATTTCTGCAATTCCTATCTATCAAATGCAGACCAACACTTTGCCTGTTCATGTATGCCAGGAAATAGAAAAATTGCAACACAATTTTATTTGGGGTGATACAGATTCTAAGAGGAAATCTCATTATGTTGCTTGGGAGCAACTTTGCAGTCCTTAGGAGTGTGGAGGCCTTGGAATCATCAATCTAAGGATCCAGAACGAAGCATTTATGCAAAAATTGGCTTGGAAGTTGATAAGTGATTAAGACAGCTTGTGGGCTCAGGTACTGCTTGGCAAATATAGGAGGAAGCAGAACCCCAAGCACAATTTGATTGCTAAAGGGAGTGATTCACCTCTTTGGAAGAACATCTGTTCAGCCAGAAAGAAAATGGCAAGTCATCTTGAATGGGTGATTGGCAATGGCAAGGAAGCTCTCTTCTGGAAAAATGATTGGGGTTTAGGCCATGTTAATCTCTGGGAGCTGGCCTTTCCTAAACCCCCTGATACTGACTTGGAGCTCACTGTTTTCGAGCTGGTTGATGTAATTACAGGGGAGTGGAACCTGACTTACTTGAGGAATTTTCTGGATGACTCTATTCTAAGCAAACTGTGCAGCTTAACTCCCCCCAGTATTGATGATGTTGATGATAGGATGAACTGAAAATTTAAAACTCCAAGTAAATCCCTTGTTAAAAGTGCATACTGTCAATTGATGAATATTAACATAGGATATGATAAAATCTGGTCTGTTATTTGGAAATGGAAAGAACCCTATAGGATTGCTGTTTTTATGTGGCTGGCTTATATGGATAGATTACATGTTAGAAGTATTACTTGTCACTGGGTTGGAGGGGAGGTTCTCTGCCCAGTTTGCCTCACTTGTCCTGAGTCAACTGTCCATATTCTCATAGACTGTCAAGCTGCAAGAAGATTATGGGAAGATTGGTTTGGTGGAATTATCCCTATTTCTTTTTTGGCCTTGGATGGTCAAGAGTGGTTTCGGCTGAACCTCCTTAAACCGTTTTCAACTAATCTCTGGAGCTCTTGGAAAGAAGTCTTTTTTGTTTCTTGCTGGTTTTTATGGCATTGGAGAAATGCTTCTGTTCATGAGGTTAATTTCTCATGGCCAGCTGATCCAGTTATCATAATTTCTAACTATCTGATTGATATGAAGAAGTTTGCTTCACCTGATTTTCCTTTGCCTAGACCTTTGTCGACTCCTTGCAGCAAAGCTCCTGTTGACAGTGTGTTGCAGAATGGAGTGCGTATCTATGTGGATGGAGCTGTCAGTTTAATTTCTGATTTAGGAGCTTGTGGTGGCTTCTTAATCACAGATAATGGAGATTGGCTGGGAGGTTTCTCCTTGCATTTAGGGCCTTGCTCTCCTATAGAAGCTGAATTGTGGGCCATGTTACAGGGTCTTAAGCTGGCAGCTGACAGAAAATATTCAAGAGTTTGGTTAGGTAGTGACAGCCAAACAGCTCTTTAAGAGCAATCAGATGCAACAGGTTTTGCTTCCTTAAGCAATAGGATAAGGATTGCCGCAAGCAGCTTCGAGGAAGTTTTTTGGAAGTTTATTCCTAGGGACTCTAATGTTTGTGCTGATAGTTTAGCCAAATTAGATCTCAGTCTTAAGGGTGAAGAGATTGTGTATTATTCATCTCCCCTTATTAGTATTCTCCCTGTTTGGAATTCGTTTTGTACAAACTTTCTATTTGAGCATGTTCGTTTGAATATGCAGCAGCTCTTAATATAGTTTCTCTGGGCAAAAATAAAGTTTCAACTAGTACTCAAAAGAATACCAAAGTTGAGCACACTGCTTCCCAACGTGGTTCAGGCAATATATATATATATATGTAAGTTTCCTTATTATTGCTACTTAGAGTCGAGTCGTAGTTTAATTTAACCGGTTAGTACTTATTTGTGATTTTTTGACAATCTTATTTGGCAATTTACACTTGGAGTTAGAGCAAACCATTGACTATCTTGTGTGTTATAATTTTTGGAATTGTTAGCTCAAAGTCCCTAGAGAAGGCAACTGAGAAGAGTATTGTTTTAACTCTGACAGTGTAATTATTTGTGGGTAATTATTTAAAAAATTAAAGCTAAAATTAATTGATGGAGAATGTCAAAAATCAGAATCATTTATAAGGACAATTTGTTGTCAAATCTATTTGAAGTAAATTGTGAATATACAATATGGAAGAATCAATAGTCACACAATTTTAAGATAAAAGGTTGTATGGAGATGATAAGTTTTTTTTTTTTTTTTGGTTTCCTAAAATATCCTTTAGCCGCCGAAGATTAATCTTTACGAGGTGGAAGATCATATAAAGTGGGTAAATCTCTCCCAACAAAGCTTTTTTCATACACATGGCCAGAAATTGAATCTCTACCAGCATGCTTAAAAAACTCAATTATCTACTGACGTGCATGTCACATAATCACAATTTTCGATGTTGATCCAGATAAAATATAGGCCCAACCAGGGCCCATCAACACATGAAAGACCAAGCCTAGTAAAGGCCTAGAACAAAGCATAAGGAACGAGCTTTGACGCGATGCCCTCATCGCGGCGTACAGTTCTCACATCACATACGCAGCCTTTTATGGGAAGTAAACTTAAGGCTCAAGGCAATTCCACCGCGTCTTAACTCCAGTAAACAGTAAACAGCTCCAGCTTGCCGCCACTCTACTACTAGGCACTAAGGAAGATAAGGCTACCAGGTCTCCCGGCTGACCTGCAGCCCAAGGCTGGCCACTCAAAGGTCAAGCCGCCTTCACAAAGGCGGCATCACAACTACTATTTAAACACACAATATACCACAAAGGTACGATCATCCTTTACTTTCACAACATAATACACCTGCCTCTGATACTGACTTAAGCATCGGAGAGTATTCGCAGGTACTCCCCATTTGGTGCATCGTGAAGGACAAAGGGCTCAAGCCTCACTCTAACACAATAATACCTTGCCCAGGCCAGAAACCTCTGAAGGAGTCTCAACCGTGTGTGATTGAGCTTAATACATTTTGGGGCAGTCCACACCGTATTTGGTCTGATCAGATGTTGTTTTAACATAATTAAATAATAACTTCTAGTAAGTTTAGCTTATTTTATTATCTCTTAGCAAACCAGTATCATTACACCTAATTCATTTGCACCAAAACGTGGGCAGAATGCAGTTCTCAATTATGCTGGAACCAATGCACCTCCTTAGTCTTTTGATCCTCTTGTTTCTGAGCCAACCAATTTATATATGCTTGAAGCTTCTACTCCTGCATTGTTAAAAGTTGGGTTTTGCATCATTGAAGAACACTTACCTCTCTCTGGTTCAACAACCCCGATATGAAACCGTAGTTTGTATGTTCCTAACTTGATTGTGTTTTGTACTTGTTTCATAAGCAACGTTCGTATTTGTGGCCTTGTACCCGATGCTACTATCTACACAGGATGATGAAACCACCACGTTTCCTATACTGTTTTTTCTCTCAAAAGTAAAAGAGAATCTGCCGCTTTACATTGTCATCATTATTTTCCATAGAGAGTGACGTGTAGAAAACATTTTAGAACCATCTTAGTTACTAGTTAGCAATCAAATGTGCCCGATTACCTAGTTCACTTTTAAACTGAATAATGAATATATAATAATTATTTGTTCTTTAACGATGATTAACATGTTAAAAAAGTCAAGGAAAGTCCCAATTTTTCTTCTCAAACGGAAGTAGAAGATGGAAACAAAGCATAGACAAAGCTGTTTCAGAATAGCCACTTTGCGTGTTGCGTTTTTCTTGATTTGGATGGAACAGTTTCGAACAAACCATTTAGAAGCTTAGAGTTGCAAGACTAGCTTTGCCTTATGTTGAGTAGTTTCTACTTTATAGAGCCAAAGGTGCTACATATGTACAAATTGTCAACTTTTAATCGCCAGCTTCGTTTTAATCGCCAACTTTTCCGCTTCATAAAAACTCAAAGTGAATAAATTGTCATGTAGTTGTGGCCACACCCCACAAGCTTAAATATCATTATTTGTAATTAGGATTATACAGTTTTTTATACTTGCTTTATATTTTTGTCACTTCAAACATTCGTATCTCACATATGATATTATTGCCATTTTTTCTCTTCTCTCTCATCCTTTTCATCTATAACATCATTGGTTTTGATGAAGGGTTTATGAGGTATATACACTTTTTTTTGGGGTAGAAGGTTCACATTTTTAAATGTGCATGTAACATTATTCTTAATTATATATAGCATATATATCTTCAATTTTAACTTTATGTATTTATAAGTAAATTTAATTGTAAAATGTATTATGAGTTTTTGTCTGTTGTCTCTTTTACTCTTGTTTAAGGTAATGAGACACATTTAGCAAATCTTAATAAACTTCCTTAACTAGTTGGCAAACAAAAGTTTTCCTTAAAACGTTTTTCTTAGAATATATTACTACCAGACTACACTAACATAGTTGTAAAAACTGGATGGGCATGGTTGGTTAGTTTGAAAAACCAGTATTCTAAATTCATTTCATATTCAAGACAGTTTATAATTAAAATATTTATTTTAAAAAGCTTAAAATAAAAGTTTTTTTAATAAATTAATGAAAATAAAGCATACACTAATTAGTTGATACAATTAATGTTTTTAATTACATTAATTTCAGTCAAATTTCATGATTTGAGTAATTAAAGTAAGTATTGACCGGTTTCAATTGAAAAAATTCAACAATAAAAAAAGAAATTTGATTTTCATGATGCTTAAAATTTCTTTTATCCATTTTTTTCAATCAAAGGGAACATTAATTTGAACCGATGATATGTAGGCCAATACTGCTAGTTAAGCTGTTACTTAGAATAAAGCTGAATGCAATCTATAAGTTACTCAGAGAATGGTGACAAAAAGAAACTAAATCATCATTACATTCACTCTTAACGTTAGCATCCTTTCTTCTCATTAAGAAGGTAGTTGAGAGTGTACTCATTGCTTATACTATATAACAACAAAGATGGTTACGGGATATTATTTCACTGCTTAGACAGATAATACGAATAAATACTTTTTACATAAATTAATAAATAAAATTTATTAGTTTGAATCTACACTTTTAGAATATTTAGATTATCTAAATTAACGTATGAAAGCAAACCTATAAAATTAATAATATAAATTAGTATTCATTAATGAAAATAATTAAATATGTCAACTTTTAATGTGCATTTGTTTACAGAGAGGTCCAAAGCACCAGGAAGATAAGCTCAAGAAACAAATAAGTACATACAGGATTGACACAAATTATATAAAATATTCTTTTATTATAAAAGAAACGAAAGACTTGTCGTGAGGAGAGAAAAATAAAAGCAGATACCAATTAAATTTAGTGTCACTTGAGACAAAAGTATATAGTAAAAGATAAATATTTGGTTCGCAAGTATTTGATTGCTGCACGTACAACGGCTGCACAGAAATAACCCCATTGTAAAATATTCTTTAATATCATAAACTTCATAAATATAACATTTTAAAAATTACCATATAAGTGAGAGGGGTAGAAGAAATTTAGATAAAAATATTTTCTAAAAAAAAATTTGGGTTGAAATTCTCATAAACATAAAAAGAAAAATATCACTGCCCTTCCATTTTAAGAGTTGGACCAAATCTTTATTCTTGGCAACACAATGATAGGAGATGTCTTAAAATTTATCAAAATTTAGTTTATTTTAAGAATTTTTTTTTCTCTTAAATATTTTGATTATATAAGCTTTTTTTTATTTTTATTTATGCAAGCTTTTTAAAATTGAAATAAGTTACACTAATCAAGACGTCTAGGAAAATGACGTGGGACTCAGATATGAGAGAAGAAAATTTTGTTGTACGCGGTGATTAGATTATCTGTATTTGTAGATATGCAAAGTAACGCTCATTGCCTTATGATTATATTTTGGTGTATTCTTAGCTAACCTCGTCATTTTTTCTCCTCCCTTTTTCTATTTTATATATATTTTTAGGAGCTTCAACTAAACTCTGTCACCTTTGTATATTAAATCCTTCAAACTCTCCCAATCTCTCTCTAATATGGCCATGATTGAAGAAGATCAAGGTCCCCATGATCAGATGATGGGTACCATGTGTGAAAACCAATCATGGGGTCTCTCCAATTCTGAAAACACAGGTGAAATCAAAGAGAATTCAACCGAGAAGCCTCTCAACCAAGGAGATGGAGGAAATGAAGGAGAAGCTCTCATGAACAATAAGAGAAGCCGAGGGAATGCTAGTGGAACTGAGAAGAATGTTGTTATTAGTGGTGAAGCAAGACATGGAAAGCGTCTTGAATCAGAACATGAAATGCATATATGGACCGAGAGAGAAAGGAGGAAGAAAATGAGGAACATGTTTGCTAGTCTTCATGCTTTGCTTCCTCAGCTTCCTTCTAAGGTAAATTCAAGTTGATTTCAAGGTTAAATTTGATCGGTGATCTGTAATTTTATTCTGTTTTTTTTTTTTTTTTATCAAGATTTTCTCTGTTAATTTTTGCATGACATGACTCTATATATGTTTTTCTTTTTGATTAACTAGTTTATATCTTTTGTTAAAGGAGTATGTCTTTTTTTCACCATAAAATTTATCTGTATGATGTATGTCATGTTCATAATTACATTTCCTTGATCTTTATCCAGTTTGGGGAGTTAGGAAATAAAGAAAGGACACAAACCTCTGTACTTCCATGTACTTTTTCTTTCCTTATCAGATTCAAGAAAATCATAAACAACAATTTTCTAGTAGTATTTTTTTTTTTTTGTGTTTTATATAAAAAATCAAACAATATATATAATATAATAAAACAAAAAACAAAAAACAAGAGAATGCCTATGAAACCACAAAATATTTTTTCCCCCTTGTACATGAACTTTTAAGATCCCTCATCTAGATTATTGAAGGGTACAAGAAAAAACTCAATCCTTACAAGGGCTATAAACTTCCTTATGGGCTGGTACAATGCCTCAAAGGGAATATCAAATTATGGTCGCAACAAATAGTTTGACTATATCTTCCAAGATGGAAATCTTTAGGTATTGGCCTCTCTGTATTTAAGTTTTACGTATTTCATTCCCAATCAAAAGATTTGAACAAAGAATAAATGAAATCTCTTGAAAAAAAATCCAAATAGAATGAATAAAAAAATATTTTAGTTATATTTGTGTAATAGATAATTTGTTTAATAACCGATTCATTAATAATAAACCATCTATGTAATTAAGATACTGGATTATTGTTTCTCATTTTATAGGAGATAAATTTATTTCATACACATATAAAAATGTGTGTCCCTTATATTTTCTTTCTTTCTATTCTCCTCACTTAGACTCACATTAAATCCATTCATTTATATGGATGTGTAGGAGATAAATTTATATCCAACAATATATGTGTCCCACATACTTTTATGTGCGTGAATGAATGGGATAAATTTATCTTCTATAACATGAGAATAAATTTATCTTCTATAACATGAGAAATATTAAATACTTAAAATACATTTGATTACAATCTTGTTTTGATCAGAAAACGGCACATACGTTAGGTATCACATGATAGACATAACACGCATGATGTATGTTAGGAATAGTGCCGCCGTGAAAAGGATGAGCTTTAGCGTCGACTCAATCGGTGGCAATCCGTTCTCATTGGCACATAAATAGAAATGAAGGATGAACTTTCCCTATGGTGGCGTTGTAGCTAATATGTGTTGAGCACATCATGTCCATCACGCTGTGCACAAAGTGCAACAACACCATGATGCCGTTTTCACTAAATATCCCCATCATGCATTGCAACTTGTTATACAAAATTCGATGTAGCTACGATATGAGAAGAGAAAATGATCATTTTATTTATGATTGTTGATTTATCATTAAAAATTATGAGGGATTGAGATCTTCTTACATGATATATAAGTTAGATATAAAAATATGATCCCCTAATTGTGAATGTTTAGTAGAGAACACGATAAGTATCTTATTATTATTATTATTTTATTTTTATTATTGTTATTGTTATTATTATTGTAGTTATTATTAGATTATTATTTTTATTTTTATTATTGTTGTTTATATTACTAAAGTTAAAGTGGATGGGGTATTGGGAAATAGGTAAAAATTAATAATTTCAATATATCACTTTTTTATTATAAATTTTTGAAAAACTATAATAAAAGAATTTCTTTTGTATTAAAATAAATATTTATGACCGGAGTAAAACTTATTTCTATCCAAATACACCTTATATTGACCAAAAAAAATATATCCACCTCCCGACAACCAACGCATTTAAGTTTAGGTAAAACAAAAGATACTTTTGGAGCATAATATAAATCATTAAAAAGGTCCTTATCCAACATCTTAATATTTTGAGTTGAAATGATTCTTTACATATCAGAACTTCAGTGACCATAAGGTCACGAGCTTTATTCTCTTATCCCCACTTTCGAGTGGAATTAAAATAAGCACGAGGTGCTTACAAAAAAAACAAAAAACACAAGGTAAAATAAAAAATAGTGGGTCTGTGTTATATCCACACTTGAAGTCCAAAGGACTCTTGTGTGAGAGGTATGTTATAGCATAATATAAATCATTAAAAAGGCTCTCACTCAACACCTTAAGATTCTAGGTTGAAATGATTTTTTACATATACTTTAATTTTGATCTTTTGGATGAAAATTCGATATTATTTGTTTCTTTTTTTGTTGAGAGCGAGATAATTAAAATATAAATGCACATCGACGAGTACAAAAAAATTTCCATTTTAGGATATGCGGTCAAACTGTTTATTCTTACCATATTTTGATTGTCAGGGAAAACGCGTGTCGGGGGGGGGGGGGGGGATTACAACCAATGAGCTAAGTTTAGGCCAATCACACTAAGTAGATCTGACATCATAATTCAAATTCAATACAGCAAAGAGGAAAAAAAATATTTTTTCTTCAAAGATTTTTGGAAAATTACAATAAATGAATTTCTTTTATATTTAAAGTAGAATGATTAGCATGAGTAGAACTTATTTCTACCCAAATATCCACCTCAATGACAACCACCACAGTTAAGCTTCGGTTGAACAATAATATGTTTTCTAAGATTCTTTGATTTTGATCTCTTGTAGGCTGACAAATCAACCATTGTGGATGAAGCAGTGAACTACATAAAAAATCTAGAGCAAACTCTGGAGAAGCTAGAAAAACAAAAACAAGAAAGGCTCCAATCTGTCTCCACTTTTGGGTGTGAGTCATCTGTGATGAACTCGCAGTGGCAACCTTATGATTCAAGGCAAGCATTCATTACTGCAAATCAGGGACCTTCTAACAATGTGTCCAGTGCAATGGTTACTTCAAATCCTTCAAATTCACTTTCATCCCCTGAGCAGCAGCCAATAGCTTTTCAAACTTGGACTTCTCCAAATGTAGTATTGAACATTTGTGGAGATGAAGCACAATTCTGCATATGGGCAGCCAAGAAGCCAGGCCTCTTTACCACCATTGCTTTTGTGTTGGAGAAGCACAACATAGATGTCATCTCTGCCAACATTTTGTGCAATGGTAATGGAAACGGATACATGATTCTAGCCCGTGTAAGTTTGAAACTCTCGATCACCATCTTATCCTTCTCTTAATATATGTTTTGCATGCTTTTTGGATTTTATTTAGGTAAATGTATCAATTGTTCTTGATTCAATGTCATTGGAATTCTCATTGATTTCTTGAACCAATAATAATTAATCAGGTTTGCTAGCTCCATAACTTGACATATGAATATATATATATATATATATATATATATATATATATATATATATATATATATATATATATATATATATATATATATATATATATATAATCATATTGGATATAGAGAGACAGAGAGAGTTTTAAAAAGTTTCTCTCTTACTACCAAAACATTCCACTACCAACTTACTACCAAAATAGTCCACTACCAACTTACTACCAATCTAATCACCATTGAATCAAAGAGAGACAGAGAGAGTTTTAAAAAGTTTCTCTCTTACTACCAAAACATTCCACTACCAACTTACTACCAAAATAGTCCACTACCAACTTACTACCAATCTAATCACCATTGGATCAAAGAGAGACAGAGAGAGTTTTAAAAAGTTTCTAGAGAGAGAGAAAATGTTGATCCAATGGTGATTAGATAGGTAGTAAGTTGGTAGTGTAATATTTTGGTAGTAAGAATATCCATCCTCTATATATATATTGTTACATTTATTTAGTGGCTTTGAAATCCCTGTTTTATGATTTGGATTCTTATATGTATATATGTGGAATATACACATGAATAATAACTTACAATTAGGGATGTTAACGGGCCGAGCCGAGTCGAGTTTTAGTCTTATTTATAAAAAATAAAAGTCTGTTACATATTATAAATATAATTATCGGCTTGTTGCCTAACTTATTTACAAAAAGATAAAAGCCTAGTTTAGTCTGTCAGCTTGTTTAAAGAAAATAAGACAATAATAATTTATTCAAATAGAATATACAATCAATAACACTAGTAATTCCATAAATATTCATAATTTCAATGTATATCCAAATAGCATACTATATAATAAAATCATTCAAAAAATCTGTTTAACCAATAAAATAGGGTGAAATGGATTGAGGAGAAAGAGAGGGCTATTACAAGTAGTATAAAAAAATAAAAAATAATATATTAGACCAGCCTGAAAGGCTCTAAGGTCGAGCTTTTGAATTGGAGCCTAAAGCCTTCTTATTAAACAAGCTTTTATACAAATTCAAGCGTGCCAACAACCAATTTTAGACATGTAAGCTTAGTCCTTCACGAGTCGAGCCAAAGACCCCTGCCTGACTTGTTTAGCACCATACTTACAATAGAGGTTGAGTCAAACAATATGAAACCTTATGACAAGTTCTAATTTCGGAAGTGAGATTATATATTCAATACCACAGAAATCAGCTAGCTTAAGAGTCAACTCCACCCTCTCAAGAATGATAACTAGGAGTAGTAGTAGCTTGAGATCAGTATAATTCAGCCAAGAAAAGAGAGGAAAACTCAAAAATATAATATAATGTTTGTCGCAAACATGAATGTTGATATTTTGTCTTCCTAAATTATAAGTGAAACTTTAGGAGACAAAATCAAAGAACAACAAAAAATAAATTATTTTGCTACTTACATCAACAGTGCAAATATAATTGGTCTAATTTAACTGAACCAAGTTGGGTTAATCTTGCAGGCAAAAAGGTCTTCACATTCATTCTCAGGTGCAAATTCGGTAGAGGATACTTACAGGCAAGCGGCTGGAGAGATTATGATATGGATCACTTAAAATTTTGATGATAAAAAACTTATCTTCTCATCACATTTAATGTGATTTTTTGTTTTCCCTAAAAACAGTTAGAAAGCTTTTATGGCCAAACTTGATGGTTCTAAAAGCAAATGGATATAGGCTTTTATCTTTGTGTTTTAAAGTTTGAACTATTTTGGATGTTTTTGGAGACTTATGTGCCAATATGATTCAAGTGAGTTTATTTTAAAGTAAGCATTTGAAAAGATAATTATTTCTTATTTACTTGTTAATTTTAGAGACAAATTTAATTTCAAAAAACTTCTTCTATATAATTTATGACAGTGAGTCAATGACGGAACAACATGCCTTATTATTATAGAATTGTCTATAATTCAGTTTGTACAATGAATCTATCTATAGAGTTTTATTAACATTTTTAAATATGCATGCAGTAGGCAGTAACTTATGCCCTGTTGGCAATTGCTACCATGTGTTTGTAACCTTTGATTAAAATGAGAGGCCAAATAAATAATAAGCATGCCATGATTAAGTGGGTGACAAGTTTTTTTTTTTTTTTTTTAATCAATCAATTTGCAACGTATACATTTGTCGCAAATATTTGCAATAGAAATTGAGACAGACAAAATAAAAAAAATATTGGTTTTTATTTTATTTTTAAACAATTCCTCATGAAATTGCTTATCTAGAAACCGAAATTGTTATCGACTATTAATATTTTTTTTTTTTTTTTGGTAAGCTTATATTTTTTTAATTATATAAAGCTGACGACAAACAATTTCAAAATATAAATAAACAAATTTTGTAACTGAAAATTTGTTTCAGTATTGAACCGATTTTTGAGTGACATCGAACCTGACTTAACTTGAATTGGGCTGTGCATTTAGCCTGGACATGATCATAAACAATATATATATATATATAAAGAGGAAGGTTATAGTTACAATCTTTTTTTTTTACAACCTCTTACAATCATACCTTATCACCGTTGATTTCCGCCAATCAACGGTTATCATTTATTATGAATTAATAATTAATTAATGAGTTTAACATGAGAAAATGATAACCGTTGATTGGCGGAAATCAACGGTGATAAGATATGGTTGTAAGAGTTTGTAAAAAAAAAATTTGTAACTATAACCTCCCTCGTATATAAACAGGAAAATAACTATAAATTTCTTGTTTGGCTCAAGAAATGTCCATTAATCTTCTATTTATTTGCTTGTTAGATATAAAATCATTTATTATATGGACAAACATTTTTTCTTTATTATATTTCACAAAAGATTTTAAAAGAATTAATCTTTGTTTTTGGTAAACAAGGAATTAATCTTTAATAATTAATATAGTAGCCATTGATATGTTATAAGTTATTTGTGATGCTTTACTAGACAAAAAATTGATTCTTGATATTATTAGTCTGGTCCCCATGTGGATATTAAAAAATGAAACCAAAAAAGGCCTCCAAGTATGACAAAGATGAATATTTATTATTTTTCGTGCAATAATAATAGGGCTTTATTAATCTCATGCGGTAGAAGAGAAGCTCTCTCATGTTATGAGACAATCATGTGTGGGATCCACTGCTCATAGAAAAAAAAAAGATAAAAAAATAATATGAAAATCGATGTATGTGTAGGAGAAAAAAATACTCTTCTACGACATAAGAGTATATTTTTCCATAATAATATATAAGAAGGTGAATGAAAAAAAAATGATAAAACTGTTCGTAACCTCTCTATATATATAAGCTATTTTATTGCTTTTGCCATTTGACAAAAGTTTCTCTTTGTCAAACATGTAAAACGTAATATATATTTAATATTCTACACATACAATAATATTTCACTTTTGGGGATGAATTGAAACTTTTTTCCTTTGATTTAACAATTAATGTTTTGAGTAAATGAGTCCTTATATAATCATAGAAATTGTTAAAATTTATTCTGTTCATATATTAGTTATTTATATGAATTGATTATTACCAAATATAACTGAATTTCATATGTCATTTCTTATTTTGATTTTGTTATTATTTTACATTTTTGGAAAAAATTGACAAGTAATATTTTATTTTCATGATTTTTGAAATCTTATTTTAAATTATTTAATATCTCATAAGTAAGTAATCATAACGATAAAAAAAAGTATTATCTCTCGTGCCTTTTTCCATTGATATTGAAGATAGTAGTCTCGACTTAATTAACAAAAACAAAACATGAAGAAGAGTAAAAGCCATAATTTGTCTCTACACCCTTAAGTAGAAGCCTCCATTTTTGGGAGTTGCTTTGCCTTTCTGATTAGTCTCCCACTTTACGTTTTCTTGACAAACATATAACCTGTAAGGAGTAAAAACCATGCTTCCTTGATAGACAACAACGCTTAGAACTTAAGCCATGGAAGAAGATAGGGGATGTTCGCAATAATATGCGCCAAATTCGACTTATCAAAACCTTTAGTGTTAGACTACCTCTTGCAATGGAAGAAGAAAAGAATTGAATATAAGGGATTTTTCCTCAGATGTTATGTAGCACCGATACCGATACGGGACACATGATACGACGACACTCCGACATGATAATTTTAAAAAATGTTAGACACGATAATTCTAAAAAATGTTAAATTTTGACACGTTAAGACACGTTTTGATATTAAATAATATTTTTAATTTATGTAGTATATATTATATTTAATATTCAATAATTTAACAAAAAAATGAAACTAAACTTATAATATTCATTAATTTTGCAAAGAAACATAAGATATCCCAAATATTTATATTAAACTCAATAAAATGTTAATCGTAATCTAACAAATCTAATAATTGGAACTTAAAACTCAAAGCAACGCAACCTTTGAACCGTTTTTTGAATTTCTATAACGCGTGTTGGAGAGTGTCGGGCAGTGTCGGACACGACACGTTAGTGTTTTTGAAGTGTCGGTAATGTGGCGCCTATGATCACAATAAGGAAGCGTGCACATATCTAGCACCTCAGCATGAGCAGCACCCGACCACTGAAACAAAGAGTGAGGGTGAGAATAGAAAAAAGAAGAAGAAGGAAGGGTTGGGACCACGGATGGTGGTCAAATGTTCGAAGAATACCAGAAAGGAGGTATAGCAACCTGTGACCATGGCTCTGACTCAATCACCGACAAAGGAAGTAGGAAATCGATGGCCTAGTAACCGTTGCGGCTAAGAAGAATAATAGCGACGGTTAATCAATGAATGTAACGGAATGAGGATCACATGCAATTTGATGTTCTAACTGTTTTGAAGGAAGAACAGGTACTCAATGGCAAAATCAATGCCAATGATGGGCCCAATCATGCCAATCATAATGTGACGCAATCGGTTACAAAACGGACACAAGTCACAACAAAAGAGAAGAATGTGACAAAAAGGAAAAAGAGTTATGGAGGCTGACAACAATCAAGGAGAAACGCACGTGCTAGCACGTGTGTCGAGGAAAAGATATATGCCAATCCAGCCATGAAGTAATCACAGGGGTGATAAACCATCGGTTTATCTTGTTTTATAGACTAAAATATTATGAATTATCTAGTTGAACAAGTCAAAAACTAGGGGTTAAGATGATAATCATGAACATTATCTGAATTTTATTTAATTGAATCATCTTTGTTATTTTTAAAGGATTTGTTGGCAAAAGGAGTCAAAGATGAAGATTAGATAAAATAAAGATCACAACCAGATAAGATGAGGACAACAACTAAGAAGAGATGATAGAGGAAGATCAAAAATAAGAAGATTAGGATCTTATCAAGTTGTTGGAAGAGGAAGCTTAAGCCCCCAATTGGAAGCTTAAGCTCCCTAAAAACGTAATTGGCCTCTGCCTCTGGGCGCTTAAGCCCCCAACTCAGGGCTTAAGCGCGCCACAAGAAGGAATTTTCAGCTCGCGCAAACGCGAATTTGCAATCACTATCCTAGGGTGCTTAAGCGCCTGAAGCAAGCTTAAGCGCCCGGAAAACCCAACTTAGGCCCATTGGATGTATCCACTTAGGGCACGGATTCTTGGCCATTAAAAAGGCATTTTGGGGTCAGAATATTTACTTTGACACATTGAAACACAATTCTTGGAGCTGGAGTCAGAGGAATCTATAAGTTCATGTTCGTGAGCGGCGGAGACGGATCAGAGTCAAGTTTTCACTGGAATTATTGAAGATTCACCAATCACCGATGGAGTTTGGGGGAGCTTTTATAGTTCCTTTTATGCTTGATTTTGCCATGTATGGCTAGTTCTTTAAGTAGTTAGGGGATGATGGAACCCGATTGAATCGTATGCTTATGAATTAATTTGTTAAGAATTCTTTTCTTTTATAGTTGAATAAATTTATCTATTTTCAATGCTTTCTATAAGTTTGCTCCTTATAGAATGATCTTCGGGGTTTGTATGACAATAGGGATGTTGGTGCATGAACCTTTATTTGATAAATTTATCATAATCCTTGTGATCTAGGAATAGGAATAGGAATAGACACAAGGTAATTATGTAATCTTATAATTCTTGATCTTAATGCATGTTTCCTTGGGGAATAATTGGGGAACTAGAGTTCTTCCAGGATCACATAGATTTGGGGTAACAAGGAATTGAGCCCTAATTAACATAGATAGAATTGATTGGCAATATATTAAGAACAGTTTCTTAATAAGTTAATTCATAATATATTGAGGAAATCGGGGGAAGTTGGAACCCTAACTACGCTTATTTTAATTCTTAAATCTACCATTATATTTTTCAATTGTTCTTTTAAATTCAGAATTTTATTTACATGCTATTAAATTCTTTCCAAATACAAATCACGTTACCTTTCTTTCAATTGTCCAACTAAATTTGCGATAGTGAATTAGTGCTTGAGTTTAATCCTCGTGGGAACGATCTCTTATTCAATCATTATATTACTTGTACGATCGGTGCACTTGCCGTGAATAGCAACAGGGGGACCCACCTCAGTTGCAATCGAGAATGATGATGGACCCAAGTTGAAGCTGTAACGCAATCAAACGATCCAGATCATCCAGCCCTGGGGAAGCCACATGTCGGAACTACAGGAATGGATGTTCAACAAATTCTTGAAGATACTTAAATACATGATATTTGTATGGAACCATCTAAGCAAACAACTTGGACTTTAGGGGGTGCAAGACCCACACAAACCTGCAACCATCAAAGTTCCCAATGAATATCCTGATGTGGAATTGTAGAGGGACCAGAAAAGACATTTCAAATCCACCCTACCTACATTAATTAGAAAGCACGAGGTGGACATTATATTCATCTTGGAACCAAGAATAAGAGGTAATTAGGAACCTCGGTTTAACAAAGTTTATTTAGGGGGGATTATGGTGCATGTGGCAGCAAGATAATGTAAATGTCTCCCTATTGGAGAAGAAGATTCAATTCATACACTTTCCGTATTCAGAGCTCGATGGGTGCCTCGTTCATGTGCACAACAATCTATGCAAGCCCAAGATAGGAAATGCCTCTGGAACTTTGGCAACAAATTCACACTATTGGAGCCAACGAGGTAGCCATTGCAAAGGAGAAGAAGTGGGGCACCCTATCAAATATCAAATATCAATCAAGTGGAGGAAGAAAGTCTTTGGTTCCAGAAATTAAGAGGCAAATGGCTCACAGATGGTGATTGCAACACAAAATACTACCATATGAAAACCATAACCAGGAGGAGAAAAAACAAAATCGTTGAGCTTCGAAACCCAAGGGGCATTGGGTTAGGAGTGAGGAAACACTACAAAAAGTTGTTCCATGAGGAGAGCTTTATGAATGGGTGGCACAAAATCTACAACATCGTTATGAGATTCCACCACAACTTCTAGAAGTAATGTCATCCGAAGTTACACCAATGGAAGTCCGCAAAGCCTTCTTCTCCATGAACGCATTCAAAGCTCTCGATGCTGATGGCTATCCAGCTTTGTTCTTTCAGAAAATTTAGGAGACTGTGGGCCATAAGATCTATGAGGATATTGACTTTTTCTTTGGGGATCCAAGGAACATACTAGGGATAAGTGAAATTCTACTTGTCCTTATTCCTAAAACACTAAGCCTGAGTCCTTGACTCATCTCATGCCTATAGCTTTGTGCAATGTCTTGTACAAAGGAATCAGTAAAATAGTGGTGAATCGATTAAAGCTCGTGATGGAAAAGATCATGTCCTTATTTCAAGAGAGTTTTGTCCAGGAAAGAAAAATCCAAGACAATATCATTATGGCACAAGACCTGATGCACTTGACGAGGAAGATGAAAGGAAAAAGATGTTTTATGGCTGCGAAGGTAGACTTGCGAAAGGTGTCGAGATCACAATAAGTATGCTGATCATATAAGTAATAAAGTGATGAATAAAGTATCATTCCCATGAGAATTGATTTATCAAGCACTAATTTCACTACACGATCAATGTTGGATCGACCTTAAAGGTTTTTGTGAATATAATTTAAAATATAAAACTGAATCTAAAGCTAACAAACAATTAACGAGAACAAGAATGCAAACTCGAGAACAGAATAAAAACTAATAATGCAAACCATAGCTAAGGATTCAGTTTCCCCAATTTTATCCTAATGTATCTACTCTTTCCCTTAATCAATATTCAAACTCATGTTATTGACAATTCATCACAAATTAATTAAAATTCAATATCTTGGTATTTTAATTCATTGATCGATTAATAATCCTAATACCTTGGTGATCCTGCCTAAGGCAAGTATTAAGAACAATGAAAAAAAGAGTCATGGGTTGCTTGTTGAAGCGAGCAACTTAGCGAGAAACACGATTGCTCATTGAAGTGAGAAAGCTAGCGAGGATGAGGCATGAAATCACTCATTTTTGGACAAGCTCGTTGGACTTGCTCGCTCAAGTGAGCAAGCCGGTGAGGATGAGGTTGCTTGAAACTTGACTTCTTTGGCTTGATTAATCCATCAATGCTCCATAACAACAATTTAAGCATGAAACTAATATATTTTTAAGTCAGTAACATGCTCAATCATGAAAAATCTAAAGTCTTTTGAATTTTATAATATACATCATGTCTTTAACCATATTCATCAAGATTTAGTATACTTTTTGGCTCTAAAAACATGATAGGGTTTTATAAGAGTTATGTTGTAGAAAAGTGATTGTGTAATGTTATAGAGATTCGTTTTGCGTGCATTAATTTATTTATTTATTTTTTTGCTTTAGAAAGTGTGGGTCCCACAAAATGTTGTGTGTGTAGGAAAATTTTTGGTATCATGTGACATGATAGATATAAATCCCAACATGATATAATTGACACTTTAACAAAAGGCATACGCCAAGCTAAATTGGAACTTCATCACGCAAAGTTTTTCTTCAATATAAGAAAGCTTTCATATTAATAATCCTATAAATATGAAATTGTCACTAAAAAATAATTAAAAATTACCACGAAATCAAAAAGCAAATTTTAAGAACATCGTTCTCTGATTATAGTTTTAAAAATTAAAAAAAAGTTATTATTTTAAAAGTCATTTTTACAAATAGTTTTTCTCAAATAACTTTTTTTTTTCTATTCCAAAACTAAAATATTATTTTTAAAAATAGAAATCAAAGAGACGCTAAATTTTTTATACTTTTGTTTTTTTTAATTATTATTTTGGTTTCGACGATATCTTACGCCCTAACTATGCAGACATTCAAATAGTTTGGCCCAATAAAAATATTTATGTTGGTCTATAGAGGAGGGTTAGCCCAATCAAATTTAGGCTTCTCTGTCAAGGCCACAAATGATAAAAACAGATTGCCTCTTGTCTCAATTAGTAACATCGAATAATATTGATGTAAGAATCTTAGGTTTGGCTGTGGACCAATTTCCTCATGTACCAAATTTTTTTAATTAATTACCGTAAACACAGAGAACTTAATTCTTAGTAATTTGTAAATGTCAATGATTCATTTTATAAATAAACTTTTTGCATATAAGATGCAAACTCACCTCAGTCACATGAAATGAATAATGAAACCAAATATAAATCAGAGTAATTTTGATGAAAATTGGCAAGTTTAGTATCCCGAACAATAGTCACCATCATCGGTTTACCTTGCTAAATAGTTAACTTGCAAGCAAATAAATATGTAACAGTTCGTATATTATTCGTAGGGTTGGCAAAAATGTCGGGTTGGCTCGTAACCCGTCAAAATTGAGCCGGGTTGGATCGGCAAAAATGAGCTGTCAATCCGAACCAACCCGGCTCGTTTCAACCCGTGAAAAAACGAATCAACCTGCGGGTCAAACGAGCTAACTCGTGGGTTGAGTTTTTTTTTTATATAAAAAAATACACAATATAATATACAAAAATGGACAAAACTCACATATGTTGTCATCATTTTTCTTCCTTCTCTAAACCTAAGTCCTTAATCTTCTCACATCCCTGTCATTTTTATATTATTAGGCTGTGTTGGCTTTGTTTGGTTCAAATATCTTACCCACTTGGTAGTGTAAGTGGTTCTGATTGTTTCTTGATGTTGATGCAAATTTGTTGTGAAGAAAATTCGAAATTAAAATATTTTGCTTTTATTTCTTATTTTGCAACCCTTTGTTTAAGCTAATGGAAGCCACATAGCTAGTGCATTAATATTACAGGGTCATTTAGATAGGCTGAAAACGAGCCAATCCGCGAGCAATTTTCGAGCCAACCCGGGAACCAATTTTCGAGCCAACCCGCGAGCTATTTTTTCAAGCCAACCCACGAGCCATTTTTTCAAGCCAACCCACGAGTCAACTCTAACCCGACTCGGGTCGGGTTGGGTTTGGTTGGGTTTTTTTGGCTCATTTTTTTTTTTCGAGCCAACCCTAACCCGACTCATTTTTTTTGGATTGAATGTGGGTTGGGTCGGGTCGGGTCGGGATGACCCGTTTTGCCAACCCTAATAGTTCGTGCTAGGGGAAAAAAAAAATCACATAAATGATCCTAAAGTGAAAGTTCTGAAAATTCCTTAACAGTAGCATGACCATATGAACATTGGGGTATCCACTATTAGTCCTTGACTACGACAGTTCCGCTCGTGATATGTGCACTCTAAACAAGAACTGGACTAATCCGATAGCACCGAATTTTTGTCAATGTGAAATTGAACCAAAGCAGTGAAGAAGAGCACGTGTGGTTATTCACTTTAGTAATTTCAATAGTGTGTGAATGCGACAGTTGAATGCAAAAGAACCCAATATGGATGGTATGCACATTTCTACTCACTTATTTGAATGCTTAAATATGGTCAGCAGAAAGCATTCAACTGTATTGTAGGATTGTTGAAAAGAACTTATCGTGCACGCGAATGAACAGAACAACCTCTTTGTCAAGTGTCAATGATATCATCATCTAATTAGAGGACAAACAATGTGATATTCAATTTGACTTCTTTTATTGGAGGAAAGTCCAAAAGCAGCAAGGCACAATGAATAATGAATAATGATTAAATGATATATCTCACCCTACGTATCTTTACATACATTATACAATCTCTCACTATGATTTTGTTGTTAAAAACTCGCTGGAAAGGTTCCCCATCACTTCATTCCTTAGGTGACATGTTTCACCATGTAAAAAAGAATTTAGCGGTTGATGTCAAAAGGGGAATAAAAGATAATTACAAAAATAAAATAAAATAAATAAATACTAAAGAGGGTGACATTAAATGATGGGTCGCAAGTGCTATATATCTCCCATTGAAACTTGAAGACAATGTCTAATACCCAATTTCGTTTTTGGCTTCTAGTGTTGAATCATTATTCTTGCAAATCTGCCAGTGTTGAATGCGTCTCCATGGTGGCATGTTGGCGCTTGTCCCGTCATATTGCTTCTCTGTTTTGACGCTGGTTTAACGATTTGGTGTCTGGGTTTTGCTGAGAACTCAAATGGGTGTGAGAGGAATATGTTAAAAGAGCTTAACTTTGTGATTGAATGTTGGATCTGAGATGTGGGCATGAAAGAAAGTTTGGAACTTTTGAGACTAGATTCTCGAAGCTGAGAAGTGGTTTTGTAGCAGTAATTGAAGAATAGATGTAATAAGAACACAAAAAATAAAATTGGGGATATATGGCTTTATCGAGGAATTCTGATCTCAAATGATTTTACTGAGGAAGCCTGACTTCTTATTTGCACACAATGCCAAACTAATATTTTCAGCTCCTCTTTTTTATTAATCCAAACTCTAATTAAATAGACAATTACACATTAAAGTCATAATGCATGAAAATAAGAACCACATAAGACTATCTATACTCACTTTGCTAGGCTTTCGAAACTGCCAAAGACTTGTTCAAAGAAATTCAAATATTAATCTAATAATTAAATAACAATAATAAAAATATAATAAAAACAAAAATCGTAACAAGATGAATTTCAAAAGATGTTGAAAATGGTTGCACGACATTGCATAGGATTTAAGCCATCATCCTATCATGAAATTAGAATAAATTTTTGAAGCAATAATTGAATTCAACAATAGAGGCCATTGAAGAATACAGAGTTCATTGGAAGAAAACAAGATGTACAATAATAATTAAGGGTTGTTGTGATGCCTTTCACATACCTTTAGATTGATCGATGTTGTTTTTGAGGAGATTGATAAAGTCTAAATTATGACGAACTGCAAACTCCTAAAGATATGTTGACGGAGAAATGCAAAAGGCTTTATTGGACACCTTATGTAACTCATTGCATTGCTTTAATGTTTGAGGGTTTTGAGAAGAAGATATTAGTTAATAAAGAGACTATTACAAATTGGAAAAAAATAAATACAAGATATATCAATTCAAGGACTTGTTTCTCGTTTCTCTATTGTAACACTTCAACCTGAAGATTTTAAAAGTCATCCAAGTGTTTTTTTCGATACTGTAGTAGCCACGATTGCAAGTATTACTAAAACTTCATTATAGTTGTGGGATATGCCTATAGGGATAAACATCTAGAACTCCAACAATCTGCTATTATTGTATATGAGTTGTAATTCATTTTTGAAATTACCTACTATGTGCAATATATTACTTGTTTTTTATGTATTTATTTAGATCCTCACAAAGATGAAACTGTGTGAAAAAGAGACAAAGAATGTTGTTTTTATTTTAATTTTGTGATGGCTAATTTAAAATCAGCCAAGAAGAAGAAAGCTAGAAAAACTATTGAGCATAACCTTGATGGTGTTTCATTTGATGAAGATGGAAGTTTATCTAACATTGAGGGTTTGGGTTCGAATACTCCAAATGAAGATGACTTGGTTCACATTACAAAGCATGCTAATGGTGTTTGTTGGTGCCCCTCTAATTAATTTATAGATTGCTAATTTTGATAATCAACTTGATGGAGATGGAGAAGAAAATGCCATGGATAAGGATGGAGATGAAGATTGTATGGAAGATGATGAAATAATTATCCTTTCCATATACGGATATAATTTAATTTTTCTCCTATGATCCAAAACTAAAGCCGTTTTGAGATTGGAAAAAAATTTAATTATAATATTAAAGACTAATATAATTTCAAAATAAGCTAGAATTATAAAAATATATTTCTCTCAACTTCAAGATGGTATTATTTTGGAAGTCGTGGGGGATTAGAAGAAAAATAATTATAACTATAAAAATTGGGTTTATCATCTATCATTTAATATGATCACAAAAAATTTCCTACACTCATAATATTTTGTGAGGCCAACAGCAACAACAAAAAACTCTGTCACGCGAAACGAATCTCTATAACATAACCCAATCACTTTTCCTACAATATAACTCTTATAAAACCCATAAAAATTATATAGTTATAGAATAAATTAAAATAACAAAAATATATTTTTCCCAAATTCAAAATGATTTTATTTTGGGATCATTGAACAGGAAAGACACACGTGTGTATAATTTTATATTTTAAGTAGAAATATATTACGATCACACAATGTACATATTCCCCCTTCTCATCTCAAATAGCATCTCTTTTTTGACTAGCTCATAGAAGACAAATTAAATTCCCCATCTGTTAGCAACTGCAGAACAGAAACAAAATTGGGTTGGCATGTGATGTGTGAGCACCGGCAGCAGTAATAGTAGCCATCACAACAAATGAGAAGGGGGCCGAAGAGAATAACAAATAAGCATGAAGAAACCCCATGTAGCCATGTGATAATTCCATGGTTTTATTCCCAGCAACATGTGACCATCATCTCCTCTATTTGTAAGCCACATAAACCCTTTTCCAATTCCTTGCAGTGGGACCCTGTGGTACCCCACCATGTTCCCTCACATGCGCCTTTCCTTTCCTTTTTATTCAAAGACCTTCCAAACCCGTACAAGCCTGCTGCTCTCTATGTTTTGTTCTTGCTCCAACTTCATACTCTCATACATACACTAGTACTACTGCCATTCAGCTACATGCTAATTGTAATGTCCCATAACTGTGTTTTCGTCTATTTTTAACATGATGTTCTGTCAATTATTTTTTGGTATATTTATTCTGTCAATTATTAAATATATAACTCAAGTTTGAACTTAAACTTTCAAAGATTCCGAATTCAACCCATATCCACACATCATCGTTGATGCATTGAATTAAGATGAGAAAATAAAATTGTATTGGGGTCGTTGTACGATGAATATGGATGTACAGAAGAGGATTAAAAAAAGGGTATATATCTTTCTTCATAGGTGAGCAGGAGCAGTCATGGATAAAATTCCCCAACATAATGATTATTCAAAATGATATTCCTTGGAAGTCAAAAACACTTCCGTCTATGGAGCTATCAGAAACGTGTACTTCACCAAATGGCATCAAATGTTTTCTTTCCACCCAATAGTCACAAGATTCCCACATGCAAGCAACTTCACAAATAAGAACCAGACACCAACCAATTCAAATCATAATTAAGTTCATGAACACACTGAGTAGAAAGAAAGGAAAAATAAAAGAAAGTTAGCTCTATTTTCCATCTGACAAAATTTTACAGCCTCTGATGAAACACCTTGTCTTCTTCGTTCTTCAATATAATTCTTACATACAAAGAGAAGGAAAAATAAAAATAAAAATAAAAATCAAATACAGAATTACGGTTCTATTTACCAATCTAAATGAAAGATTCTAAGCTCCACTTCAACAATCTATGTCCATTTTTTCTTTTTTTTCCTTTTAATCTAAATCATTTTTTTCACTAACAAAAATTACAAATTTTGGAGATTACAAGGAAAGAACAAAAATGGTCAAAACGGCACCACAACAAGCTGGCTGCATGCATAACCGTCAGAATTTCCGATGGAATCTTGAGGCCACGAATCCCGAAGAAGCTTCAGCAACAACTGCGCCTTCCTCTTCGCTCTCTCCGTGCAATCACTCTGCACCAACAACAGCAGCTGAGTCAACACGCCCGCCGCCACCGCTTCCCTCTGGCACAGTTCCGATTCCGAGCACAGCGACAGCAGCGCTCCGGCGGCGTACTCCGTCGCGCGATCTGATATCTTCAGTATTATCTTCACCAGCATCGGCACCGTCAGCGCGTGTTCGGCGAACGCCGTGCAACCAGCCGGAATCCGGCACAGCAGTTCAACCGTCGCCAGCGCCCTTTCCGCATCGCATTTCTCGAAATCCGCAAGCCGGTCGACGAGGACCGCCGGCGCTCCGGCCACCACCGCTTTCTGCCGCGTCTGCTTCACCAGGCACAGCGCGAACAAGGCCTTGATCCCGATCTTGAGAGCTCGCGGGTACGAGATCGGGTTCCTGAGTATATCGATGACGCCGTCGTAGATTTCGTCGACATTGCTAACCTGAGCGCGAAGCTCCGGCGAGTGAGTTCCGGCGACGGCGATCTCGATCAGCGCCGCGGAGTTGACTCGGACATCGACGGAAGGGTGAGAGAGAAGACGCGATAGGAAGTTAATCTTATCCGAGTCGGAAGCGATGGAAGCGCATTCAGACTCAGCGAATGTGAACAACACGAGTAAAGCAAGCGACTCGTGAGTCAACTCGTCTGAAGCGTGGTTGTTGAAAACAATAGGGAGCAAGAAGTGGGGAACGTTGAGTGAGGCAATGAGAGCGCGATTTTTGTCCGAGTCACGAACGAGTCCTCTGAGTCGACGAATCGAGGTTAGACGGAGCTGTTTGGGAGCGGAATTAGAGGAGGCTTGGTTAAGCAAGGAGCGAACGAGGGCAGGGTCAGCTGGCTGTTTGGGAGTGGGGATTCGCTCAACCCCGAAAGCGCGGTTAGCGACGCACCAATCTTGGATAAGACGACGGAGGGTGTGATTGGGGATTAGAGTGAAATCGGTGACAGGGGCTCGCGTGACGGGACATGTGGTGTTGCCTGTGGCGACCCATGACTCGATGCTGGCTCGGTCGTAGGTCTGACCGGTGCACGCCGTGACAGGGTCTCGCATGAGTTCAAGCGAGATTGGGCACCTGAAGTGGTAGGGAATCTGAACCCCCAAATCCAACGGTTCTAAACTGCCAGGCATTGTTTGTGTTGGGAGGGAAGAGTATGATAGGAATAGGAATTAGGATAGGAGTGTGGCTGTGGCTGTACGAGAAATGATAATAATAATAGTGGTAAACGTGAAGGGTGTGGAAATTGTCTTTAGGTATGTCACGCTTTGCTTTCTCTTATATGAGATGAAACAGAGGAACATACCCAACACTAACAGGCAGAGGCACAGAGACAGAGAGAGAGACTGACCTTCACTCCCTGACTCCTTTATCTGACTCGTCTCTCTTCTCTCCCCTCTCCCACACGTGTGTGATGGCATCTAACTTGGAATCTAACCCTGGTTGGGGAATGGGATCAGAGAGAAAGGATTGGTCAAACAAAATATGCCACTAATAAATGGGTCCCACATTTACTGCCTAAAATCTTACTCCTGTCTGTGTACATCAACTAATTGCGTCCTCCATTTCCCTTCACTTTTTGCTCATCGACCCCTCTTCTTTTCCTTTCTTTTCATATTCTCCCGTCCCTTTCATCTTTGTATTCTATATGGGCTTCTTCTTTTTTACGCTCTTTTTGTTCCCTCTTTCTTTTCTTCGCTTAGTCTTGACCCTACTACAGTCATTGTTTGTTTGGGTATCGAGGCGAAAGCTTTACACTGTTCTATTGTCATGTAATGTATGTACAAGAGATCAATGTATCATCACAAAGGGAATTGACTAAAACATTTTTTATTTGCATAACCAAATTAATCATCTTGTCAAAGCTTTTGCAATAAAAATAAAATAAAGAAAGTAGCAAAGCCTTTTCTAAAATTCACGATCAAAGGATACGGAAGCCACTTTTTTTCATGTCACTTATCTGGTTTAGATTCAAGGAGTTTAGATAAAATTAATTAGTAAGTAGTACTATATTTTATGAATAAGTATATTTAATGAATAAAAATTAATGAAATTATTATTTTGCAGAAAAAATGGAATTTAACGCCAAAATCCCATCCAATCCGGTTACAATTTTAAGCTTAAGAAATAAGAATTCGAAGTGTTTAAAATTATAAAAAGAAGAATCATAAAACAACCAATATTTTTTTGGTAGGATCTTGAAAGAACCCTTGAACATATCAAAGGGTCAAGCAACAACAACTACTATATAATAATACATAGTATCCTTAGCACATAGATTTGGTGATTTTATATTTACTTAATATTATATAAAGTAATTGTATTGTTAGTGTCTCAGATGACTATTGAAGGATAAATATGAAAAAATGGATAAAATCTACCCAATGTATAAACTAAATAAATGCACTTTGTCTTAATTGGCAAGCAATTTTTTCTAATCAATTATTTGAACAATTTTTCCTTAAATTGTATGATAATTCTTTCATATTTTATTAAAATTATAAAATAAAGTCAAACAATCAAAAGAAAATATATTTTAGGAAGAATCGAAACCCAATTATTAATTAAGGAAATGAATGGAGTAATATATTAATTTAGGTCTTGCTAGTTTTTATGGTTGAATGAATAAGTGGAAATGTTAAAAAAGAAAACAATAAAGGGAGAATCGGATAATAGATGAAATAAAAGGGGCAGGATGCAAATATGTTAGGGAACATGATTAGGTTTGAATTGTTTGGTAATAATGTGGAGTCAAAGGTCAAAGATGAAGAGATTAGGAAGGAAAGAGGGGTCCAGGTTGTCTATCAACCTCTTTATTGGGGCAAATACAACTTTCGTGTGGATAACAATAACGGGTAGTGGTCCCTTCTGAGTGGACGCGGTTCGATAAGTGACACCTACATCAGATATTCCTTCATCTTTAATTTTTACTTGCCTCCTTGAAAAAAAAAAAAAAAACACAAAAGGATAAAGGGGAAAAGAAAAAAAGAAATAGTGGTGAATGAATTTTTGACAAATTTAATTCGAGTTTAGGCGAGTATCTTCAATTGCGATCATTAAATTAAAGAAGGGAGATATTCTTATTATTAAAAAAAATTATTATCTATTTAATTATCATTAAATTAGGGAAAAAGTTATAGTTACCACCTGATATTTTTCTTATTATATGTTATTATTAAATCTTAACCTATGATTTTTGTCAATATAACGATTATAATTTATTATAAATTAATAATTAATTAATAAGTATGACCTTATAAATCATAACCGTTAGACTGACGAAAATCAATAGTTAAAATTTAGTAGTAATAAGTATTAAGAAAAATATGTAATACCTATAACTTCTCCCTTGGATTAGTATTTTTTTCTTTAAAAACTTTTCAAAATTATATTTTTTTGATTCAATGATGATTAGATAAGTAGTGAATTAGCAATAAATTTTTGGGAATAACATCTGTCATTTTAAAGGATATAAACTTATATCATTTTAGATCCTAACCGTTGATTTCCGTCCATCAATGGTTATAATTTATTGGATTAAAATTATTAATTAAGTAATAATAAATTTGGCCCATTAAGTTTGACCCAATAGATTATAACAGTTGATGGTCGAAAATCAACGGTTAGGATCTAAAATGATATAAGCTTATATCCTTAAAAAGGATACATGTTTTTTCCTAATTTTTTTGGTAATAAGAATATCTCTTCTTTTAAAATAAATTTTTTGCAAAAAATAAAAACTATTAGTTAAATTTTTAATGTAAGTAGAAAAAACTAAACCTCAGAATCTAGCAGTGTTGAAAAAAAAAATGGTAGTATCGAGTTACGACTCTTTGATCATGCTAGCATTTTATTTTATTCTTTTATTACACGTACACATCTACAGTTTAATGTCACAACTAAATTATAAAAATTTATTAAAGATGGGACTTTGATAACTCACAATCATCATTATAATTATTGACATCAATAGTGTTGTGACCTTATGTTTATGTTGAAGGTTAGCTCTCCCAAAAATGATTTTAGTTTGTTACAAAAACTTGAATTATCTATAGTATTTTCTCTTTTGTTTTGAACAATCTATTATCTTTATACCAAATTTATAAATTATTTCAGTTGAATTATTTTCAAATTAGTTTATATATAAAAAAGCATTGAAATGTATAATTAGTTTTAGAATATTTATTATATAGTTTTGATTCGTTTAATGTGACATTATACAAAGTTATGAGTTATTCATTTAAATTGTTTTTTTTTTCTTGCTAATATCTTTTTTAGGGTACTTTTTTTGTGAATTATTCATATAATTACTTTAGCTTTTGCTTCCTGTGCATCAAATAATAATTTCATTATTATTTATTTTTCGAAATGGTGCAAAGTTTTCAAACACTTATTTCCTCCCCTTTTTTTCTGGATCTGATAGACACTTATTTTCATTGCGGCGACTTTTCAAAAATTGATTTTGTCATTTTGGTAATATTTCAAAATTTCCAAACATTAATGGCTATTATCAATAAAGCATATCTTAAACAGTTTATGGCTTGTCATTTCTTTTAAAATTTTCAATTTGGTCTGAATGGTACTGTGCTTCCATTGAAATTCATGTTGATGGTCCTTGGACATCCCAACAAACTAATAAAGAGAAAGTGTACACAGTCAACGAACAAATCAAAGCGAAAATATCAATGTTTTAAAAATTAAATGAGATGTTGAACTAGCCATATCTTTGTATTAATTACAAACTGAATGACTAAATTGTATTTGAATTTAATAATCTTTAAATAACAAATATAATTAATTCACAATTTAATCACTTCAACAACTTGTTCCATTCAATTTTTGAAACATTGGAAAAAAGAATCACGTTATTCAAAACATTGATAGTAACATGTTATCAAATGTCAACAGGCAAAATTAGGGCTTTGAAGTATGTTTTTTATATTCATATTAAATTTCATTTATACATTATTAATCACTGTAGACTACCTAGCAGGATTTTTTTATTTATTTAAAAAAAACGATAATTACTATGAGTTAAACGATTACACGATTAAAAAAAAAAATTCTGAACAGAAGTTTACATTCAGCAAAAATAAGCAAGCTCCAATATAAGGGAGCGCTAATTAACAGTTATACGAGGTTACTAACAGAGTTTCGTTTTTAACATATTGCAAACAGGAATATTATTCCTATACTAGCTAATAGCTAGTGTGAAACAAACTTAAGATGTTAACCTAAAATTTGATTGAAGTATTTTAACTAAGCACGAAAGTCCAACTCTTATTGCTTTCAATTATATCTATTTTTTAAGTATCATGGAATATGACCTCGACATAGGACGAACTCTAATTTTCTAAGCTTTTTAAAAACCAGAAAAAGTATGAATTAAAAATTGTTATCAATCCATCCAACTTTTCCTTAATTTTTTAAGAGATTATTATTTCTTATATTATAGAAGATAATTTTATTTCCTTCAAACACATAAAAATATATGAGACCTATATTTTATTTTTCCCTCTATTCTCTTCAAATAGATATGAGTCCGACACACTTTTATATGTAGGAGATAAAATTATCTCTAATAATATGATAAACATTAATCTTAGTTTTTGAATATTAAAATTATTTCATTTAATTCATTGTTTAAAGATAAACTTTATTTTTTTATTGTGGATATCATTGAAAATTTAAAAAGTAAGATATTGAACAAAGTTATGTCTAGAAATTAGAAAACAAATTGAAAAGCAAAGAAAAATTTCTGTGCATATATTTTGTATCATGAAAAGGGAAAACGAGGGTGAAATGCGAGCAATTAAATATGTCCCCTTCTAGACTTCGGTTAATGTTCTCCACAACTGCTGAAAATAGAAACCAAAAGCAGGAAACAGTTGCATTGTTGGGTGAACATTGTGCTCGGTATTAAATAAGGGAGTGATAGTAACATTAGATAAAAAACAAGCTTGATTCATGGCTTATATTTATCTCATTTTATATAAGAGAAATAATTTTTCTATATACACAAAAAGAGAGTGAGTCCCCTCTCTCTTTTTTTTCCTCTCTTCTCTTATATGTCAGTCTCACTTGTGATTTTATTTCTACAATATGATATAATTATTTTTCTACAATATAATAAGAAAAGTATTTCCCTTCTTTAATATACTCTCGCTCTATTTTACGAAACTAATGAGAACATAAGCAATTAAAATTGACACTAATAAGTTACTTTTAGAATAAAATTCAAATCATTCATTGATGTACATGAAAAAGAATCTCATAAAATAATTATAGGAAGTTAACCCAATGGTTAAAAAGGTGTGCTACGTTTAACAATACATATTTTATAATATGGGTTGGGGCTAATAAGAAAAAGGAATTTAAATATATAAAAAAAAAAGTACAACTGTATATAGGGTTAGGTTGAAGGTAAGTACAATGCATATTTGTGTTGTTAGGAAGTGGAATAGAGGAAAGCGGTGAGAATTTGGAAGCACGCGTGGGGGAGAGACAAGAGTGTGACCCTGTTGTCTCCGGTCAACCTGGCAATGTTTTGCCCCTACAGCTTCTTCCAAAACACACTGTTTCCTTCATTGCACGTGTTTCCAGCTGTTTCAGCCTTTCTTTGACTGCATTGTATTTTGTATCCTATATGAAAAATATTTTTGATATTCCAATTATATCAAACATACCCAATAATATTCCACTTACATTATTTATTAAATATGACAATAAATAATATTTTTATATTATTTTTTTTTATAATTATTTTCATTCATATTCCATATTTTTCTTTTTTCACAAAAGAACTTGGTACTCTGCTGCATCCAAAATGAGCTCCTACCTTATGCTACAAACATGGAATTTCCAATCTGTGTGCCCGACCTCAAATAAAAAGCCCATTACTTGTTCGGGCCGGGAGTAGCATGGCTGCGTCAGTAGTATAACAAAGACTTATTTAAGAATAAAAAACACAACCTTTTTTTTTTTTTCTTATTCAATATTATTGGGTATGTCTCACAATTCACATGCCAATGAGAGTTTTTATTATCAAGGTCACTAGAAAGATAATTGGAATCTCGCTCTCAGGTAAACGGATAGGGGTCTGCTGCCCCCAAACCCCGTAGAGGCCAAGTAATGTTGTGGGTCTATGATATATTATAATTATTTTTCCTTAGTAGTTTGAGTTTGGACTCATGAATAGTTATTGTTTAGAATTTTTTAATCCTATTTACATTCTTCTTATAAATTAAGTGACTTGTAACGAGTGACTATGAAATGAATATAATACAAAATAAGATGGGGTAGCATGAATTGAGATTTGTGGGATTGTGAATTTTCAACAAGGGTTTATCATCTATCATTTAACATGACCACAAAAATTTTCCTACACTCATAATATTTTATGGGACCCGCAGCAAAAAAAAAAACTACGGCACGCAAAACGAATCTCTATAACATAACACAATCATTTTTCCTACACCATACCTCTTATAAAATCTTACCTACAAATATATTTTTATTGTTCCCCAAAAGAAACCTGGCACAGTGCTCAAATTATCTCGTACAAAGGACACAGATTAACCATCATATTAAAAGGCCTCCAATGTTATAAAGTTAAGCACTAACGATGCCTCAAAATCTGTGACCTTAGATTACTTAATTGATGAAGAGACCAGAGAAACTACCATAATCAGCTCTGTTCTTTTTATGCACAGCTAATTAAAGGGATCTTAGTGGATGAGGTGCTGGAAAAAGCAAATCAAATGGCTGACTTGTTCTTATGATTCATGAGCAAACACTATAAAGTCTAGATACCTTTTAACTATACATTTAGGTTACTACTACAATAAACAACAAAAGAATAATAAGCTATAAATCTTATTTTTGAGAATATTTCTTATGGCACCATGTCCCACTCATGGAAAGACTCTGGAAAGTGACCATGAGTGTGGAAACAAAGCATAGCCTAGTTGGCCTCGTGATTCGTCCTAAGAATTTAATCTTTCAGCTTGATTCGTCCAATCTAATCTGATTTTCTTTTAAAGGTCAAATAATCTAATTTAATCTTTTGACTAATAATTGAACCCACTTTCCACTCTATTGAACCAATTGCTCACCACGTGTTCACTCCTTCAACTTAATCATGTCATGCCATTTTACCTTTGTGGATTGGTGGTCCCCTAATAACGTCCATTCTTTCAACTGCAGTCTCTGACTCTAACGCCATAGCCACACTTTTGAGGTGCTACAGTTCCCAGCAATGCCATTTACGAATAATTTAATTTCAAGGGTTTAGATTTTGTTTTCTCAAGTAAATGGGTACATTTTATGCGTCGAATGGTGATAACCATGACCAAAAAATCAATATCATAGTAACAAATTAATATCTATCGTACCAAATCATAAAGGAATATTAATAGAAAAGTTAAGACATATCTGTCTTCATACCAACAAAATAACTTCGATCTTCATGTTTAGGATATGCAATATTCTTTATTTAAATAGCCATAATCCTTATTCTTTAGTGTGATGTCTTTTGATGGGGAAACAGGGGTGTGTAAAAAAATTGGTTCACTCGCCCTACCTTTGATCAGACCTTGACCCCGATCCATAAATACCCATTTTTTTGAACTAGTTTAAATACTGATCCACTTTTAGTTGGGTCAGTATTAGAACTGACTTGTTTTAATAATGACTCACTGACCCAAAACTTGACCATACCCATTATGTGAAAAAAAAGAAAAGGAAAATCAAAATTACATTAAAAGAAAAGTTTTAACGTAAAACAATTACGTCAAAATTTTTTACAAAAAATATTTCCATCAAAAATTTTTAACGAAAAATATTTTCATCAAAATTTGTGACTAAAAACATTTCTGTAAAAAAATTTGACGGTTGACAATTTTTTTTACGGAATCTAAATTCCGTCAAAACAATTCACAAAAAAACATATTCATCAAATATTTCAACAAAAACACATTTCCATCGAAATTTTTTGACAGAAAGAAATTTCATCAAATTTTTTTACAGAATTCAAATTTCGACGAAAGTTTTTGACGGAAACATTTTCGTTAAACTTTTTGACAAAAAAAAAAATTCGTCTAAATTTTTAGCGAAACACATTTCCATCGAAAGTTCTCGACTAAATATTCTCGTCAATTTTTTTGATAAAAAATGTTTCCATCAAAATTTTCAACGGAACACATTCTTGTCAAAAAAAATTGTAAAATTTCTTGACAAAATATATTTTGACGCAAAACATATTTTGTCAAAATTCTTTAGCGAATCTAAATTTTGTCGAAAGTTTCGAATAAAACATTTCCCTCAAAACAATTTTCGTTAGAACATATTCCCTTCAAGATTTTGAACGAAAAACATTCCGTCAAAATTTTTGACAGAATTCTTTTTTCGTTTAAAACATTTGATGGAGGAAATCATTTTTGTCAAAACTTTTGACGGAAATTAAATTTCGATCGAAAACTTATATTTGTAAAAAAAATTATTAGAGAAAAAATTCCGTCGCTTTTTGACAAAAAATATTCCGACGAAAAAATAATTTTGTGACGAAATTTTCGTCGATTGCAATGACGAAATTTCGACGAAATTTTGTGACGAAACCAAGTCAAAAACGGGTCAGGTCAGATTTGACCTACTTCAGAAACCAAGTCAGACCCATCTCAGAAACTAAGTTAGGTCAGATCCGACCCGGTTTTGAACTAGTTCAAAGAAATCCAAACCAAGTCAGACCTGACTTACATCAAATTATAGCGGGTCGGATCAAAATACCCGACCTATAAAAACCAAGTTGGGTCGAGTCGGCACAAAAACTGACCCGACCTGATCCATGCACAGCCCTACGAAAGAGAAACTAGGGTTTCATCATTTGACATATTGGGGACCATGACTTTTACAGTGTTTTTCTTTATTGTTAGGCCCTATGAAGCACTGACACTTCAAAAACCCTGACGTGTCGTGTCCGACACTTCCCGATACTCTCGGACACTCCGACACTCCCCGACACTCCAACACGCGTTATAGAAATTCAAAAAAAGTTTAAAGGTTGTATTGCGTTGATATTTTAGTTCCAACTATTAAATTCGTTGGATTATGATTACTATTTTATGGAGTTTAATATAAATATTTGGGATATCTTATGTTTATTTGCAAAATTTACGAATATTATAAGTTTAGATTCATTTCTTTGTTAAATTATTGAATATTAAACATAATATACACTACATAAATTAAAAATATTGTTTAATATCAACACGTGTCCTAACGTGTCGAAATCTAACATTTTTTAGAATTAATGTGTCGGAGTATCGTGTCGTATCGTGTCACGTGTCCCGTGTCGATATCGGTGCTACATAGGTTAGGCCAGTAAATTTTTATTATATCTAATTGACCCAATATTGATATCCATTTATTTGTCCCACATTTATTTAGGAATGTATTAGGACATCTTTATTTGATTATTTTAATTTATCCAATATATTAAATAACATAATATAATTATATATATTGTTATGGACTGGATCCATATACTAATAATCCCATTACTAGCAAGATTGGAGAAGGATATCACAACCATATAATTTAGAGAGATCAAGGGATAAGATCGTTATCCCCATCAATCAAGGTAGATTTCATATTAACTGAGAGATCTCAAAGGCTAAGCCTATAAAGTTAATCCTTATAAATCAGAGCCTAAAGACTCAGGTACACACTTTTGAACCTATTTTGTGTTACTGCAACACTATGCACACACCCACGTACATAATGATTGAAGTATTGGCTATAAGCAAATTAAATATTTATATCTAAGATATCTCTGAACACATATCTCTGAGATATAATTATACGGTACAATAGGACCGAACAAATAAAATATGTAGCGCACAAACACAACAAAGGTGTCTTTTGAACCGTGCATATCAATAGTGAAGGAATGAATTTGCGTTTAATAGTTATGCATGTTACGTGAATGGCTGCATTAGCATATTCAAAGTTTGCAACTGTTGCTGAAAATCGTCCTAAATTAATGAAATGCAACTCTGTCTTATATCCATATCTATAAATTAAGCTATTTGGGCGTGCATTTAAATTTTAAAGTGTGTTAAGTGGAAATTCTAATGTACACTCCAATCGCGGAAGAAAAGGATGCCCCGTCGTGTGCATGAGTGTGATATAACTCAAGCTCAATACTCGCTTAGAACTTACTCCTCTACATTTATATTGCATTATTAAGCTTCGAAATTTGCGGATGACATCCCCCGCACGTGACCGCGCGTGTGTTTGCAGTTGTCACGGTGATTAATGAAACACTTTGGCTGACATCTAATCTAATAAGATATGGGTTTTGTTGTACAAAGTAAGCTTATATTTATTTTGTAATCATATACTTAAAGTGTAGAGTGTGTCTCATTTTAAAGGATGTAAAGTTGTGTCATTTTAAGAGAGAGAAAGAAATAGATAAAGTAGGAAAGAGAGTTGACAAAAAAAAATAAAAATATAGGTCTCATCTCTTTGTGAGAGTGAAAGGATATAAGTTGTGTCATTCAAAAAGATAAACACTTTTTGCATAGTTAAATATCCATTCTGTATAATGACACTTGATATTTTTTAATATCTATTACCAATACTAGATTTGGACGGTTGAGTTAACAAAATAAATGTAAATAGGATATTTGGCAAAAATATTGAGTCTAGGAGAACTGGGACCCTTAGTCAAACTCTGCTGTTTATTTGTAGGAAAATATTACTCTCCTTCCAGATGAGATAATTTATCTCATTTTCTCTCACTTCAATTTTCGCATCCCACCTTTTTTTTTCTTTTTCTTTTTTCATGTAATGGTGGGACCCACTCATTTTCTCTCTACAACATAAGATAACTATCTTACGTGGAAGGAGATTAATAAAACCCATATTTGTAATCATATAGTCAAACTATTTGGTTTATTTTTCTTCTTTCACTCGCGGAAGTGTAATTATTATTATTATTATTATTATTATTATTATTATTAGAGCATGTTTGACATTTTTTAAGCTAAAAATAAGGTTTCAAGCTACAAGCTTTAAAAATAAAGTTACAAGTTCTTTGATGATTATATAAAAATTTTAATTTAAAAACTGTTTATTTCAAAAAAACACATATTTCAAAAAAAAATTATACAACTTAATATTTTTTTTAAAAATCGAAATAGCTTTAAATTTTAAAAAAAAATACTTCTAAAATAAATAATGTATAAAAAAAATATTACAAGCACATCCAAACGGATAACTTCTCATATTGTAGCTTCTTTTGTCCCGTATGGTCTCAAAATTAAGTTAGCCTCTGTTTCAGAAATTCAGACTTCAATAAGAGGAGGAAAGTAAGGGATAGTATTCAATCACCAAAATGGTACTAGACTAACAACTGAAAATTAGTTATAACTTATTTCAATACATCTAAGTTTTTTTTTTTTTTTTTTTTGGGTGTTGAACAAGTTCAGCTATTATTTTCAACTTTTCTCTTGAAAATAGTTCTCTTTACGGACCTCAGGTTGTGCAGCCTGGTTTCCCTCTTTGTCGTTGGAGGATCGGGTGAGAACCTTCTTTTTTCCTCTGTTTTTGGGTCTTAGGTTATGACATTGGATGGCCCGAACATGTTTATAGTTCATTATTTTGGGCTATAACCTTTAAAAAAACCAGATCCTAAGCCCATTAAACAAAATATATTATGATCTGATTCTATAGTCCAGGTCTCTAAGTTTTGCTCTATGGTATGTATAGTGCTACCCTTTTAGTTTTAATAAAACACCTACAGGCTATATGTTGATAACTTTTGATTTTTCATAATAAATTTTCTCAAATCACTCACACATCAAACTCAAAGGGTTTTATTTATATGTGTTCGTCCAATAGCATAAACTTTTGAAAAAATTGATTACGTGATAACATATTATAAGAGCTATTAATGTGGATTATGTGAAGTTGAAAGAAAGAGAAGTTTTGGTTATTGGGTGCGGATTGATGTTTCAGAATGATTTATTTTATTTTGCTGTTATCCAAAAAGTGTGATTATGATTTTGGTGACTTTGGCAACTACTGAGTATTTTGCTTGGTTCTGGATTCCGTTGAAGGATAAACGTGATGAAGGAAATCTGGATTCTATCTTCACTTTCCTATTTGTGTCTTCTACGCCTCAAATTCACCATGTGTCTTCCCTATTTAGGCAATAATAAATTTATTATTACACAAACATAGTTGGAACTTGGAAAAATAAAAATACTTGAGTGGTACATAAAAGGGTTCTCTTACATAAGGTGTATCTAAAAATATGTGAAATATAACAAAGCATAAATCTAAGTGCTTTGTTAATGATACCATACAACCCACCAAATGTGGCACACTGATAATTTTACAATATTAAGTTAGTGGGCCCATTGCATTCCCACCATGACTACAAAATTACAACTACAGCTACCAAAGCTAATCACCAAAATAAAAAACAAAAGCCACCACAATGCACCAACCCCATACTATCCTAACTAATCAACGTTCACACCCAATTCAGCGTTACCCAAAAGAATGGTTTCTTCACACTCTTTCTCCGAATCTCTTCTGCTTGCATTTTATTAAAGGGAAAGGTTTTTCACAATGCCACAAGCATGGCCACGAGAGGAGTAGTAGCAAACCACCACAACAAATCAACTGGCTTGCAATTTCGAATGCCAAAGCTCGAGTCACGAGCTGCCACATGGGGAGATGTTGTATGAGCCTCAGGTAACTGACATGATCCAAATGTCATGTTTGCCTGCACAAATCCAAATTCAGTGAACGAAAACTTGGAACAGTGACCAAAATACCACTTTTTGGTATATTTTTTACTCAAATGACACGCGAACAGTACTTTTTACCAGACTGTCACGTGTCATGATTCGCTACCACTGGTAGCGAATTTCGTGGCCAATGATTTCGTGACACGTGGCCATATTGCAAACCAAATTTGCTATCATTGATAGCGAATTATGACACGTCAGTTTTTTCTTGCGAAAGTGTGCCATGTGTCACGGAATCATTGGTGAACATAATTTGCTACCAGTCGTAGCGAATTACGCCACGTGGCAATCTAGTAAAGAGTACTGTTCGCATGGCATTTTGGTGACTGTTCCTCAAAACATAGAAGAGGAAGAGAGTGAATGAAAGTAATTGATGCAAACCTTGCAGGAGGCTATTTTTCCACACCCACATACTAAATGACCATTTGCAACATCTAATGCTTCTGGGGCTCCTCCTCCATCGCTCCTCTGAAACATTAATGTAATACAAGTTAATTATATTTACTTACATCACAATTCTCTTACTCTATAAGTTTGCAATATCAATTCAAAAGGCTATTTTTCTCATGGCTAATATATATTCTAACACCTTGTAGAAATCAACAGCTATGAAATTAGCCCAACGTTTGCCAGCTGCTTCATAGCAAGTGTTGACCATGTTAAGCAAAGGAGCTGAATTGTCCTTGCAAGATTTAGTTACATCTGGAAGATCTCTAAAGTAGTTCACTAGGACTAAAGATCTTGATGTTGTGTTCATAGATGGTGATTCTGCACGATTCGGGCATGAACCAGCCTTCATGCCTCCATTTCCATCTGCAAATTGCACTCTCAAACCCCATTAACATTCACCAATATATCCAATTGAAACTTTGTTACCAAAGTAAACTTAAATATTAGGAACATGTAGTTCTTACATTGGTTTTCTACTAAATATCGCCACTCATACGCAATCCCTTCAGAAGCTTCCTTAGATGCTTTTGAAGTGAAGACTACTAAACGCTGGTTCTTCTGGATCATATCATCTACGGTTGGCCAGTTTCCACCATTTTTGGGCATTCGAGACACTGGAAACCAGTATTTTCTCAGTCCAGCAGCATCAAACACCTTTGTTAGACCTTTTGGTGAAGTAACGTAATCCTCAATAATAATAGTAACAATCTCTGATGGGTTTGCTTCAAGAAATGCTTGAATCTCTTTGAGAACATTAATTGCAGGTTGCTGTATGTATGTTCACATTTCAGACAAGTAATAACTATCGAAGTAAATGCATAACTAGATTTCATATTCACAAAGAAATACAAATTCAACTTTGTACTTATATCATACTTAATTTGGAATAGCAACAAGTAAACCATTTGTTACTTACAAAAGCAGTGTAGTTGTAACACTGGCCACCAAATGAGTGACATAGCCAAACATCATTCTCGAAGTCATACATGTCAAGCATCAACCCTCGTACTCCATTCTGCGAGAGAAATGTGAAATACAAGAATAAGGTGCCAAATCTCTAAAATTGAAATCATTTATATCTTCAAAAGACCTAATAGTTTGAATTTCTTTTACGCATTAGACTGAAAGATCATGAGTTCGAATCCAGGAAACAGCCTCTTTGCAATTATGCAAAGAGAAAGCTGCGTACAGGGATTTTCTCCACCCACACTCGCTAGTCGGGTTTAACGGGAAGTGGTTTTTATTAGAATGTGAACAAAGGGATAACTTCTCTTTTATCCTCTTTGTACTATGTATTCTGATTGTTTCGGATAAGTGATGCTATTTGATCTGTGTAAAAGAGGTGAGTAATCTCAAGAAGGTTATCAAATCTCAATTCAAATCATAAAATCATTAAGCTAATTTTTGGACCGTGAATCATAAGTCATATCGAATGGTGGGATTCAGAGACAAAATGGCTTGAAATATGTCATATAAATGATGTATAAATGCCAAGCTATTCAATGAAATTATTATTTTTTGTAAGAGCTGAAATTAGAAGTCTTCACTTCTGTTTTGCTTATGTTTGAACTTTGACTCATTAGCTTCCTTCTTCTGCTAGATTCGATTAGTTCTAAGTTGTTTCGCGAAAACTGATAATGCTATTCTATTCATTGGTGTGCTTCAACAACTCTAAACGTGTCATTAAAAAAACTCAAACATTCTCCGACAAAAAAGTTCCATATCATACGAAGTCCCTAACTAATCCAACCAAAATATTAATTACTTGAACTATTCAACCATGTAAAGTAATCCTGGTTGTTCAGTTAATTTAAAATATAAATTCCAACATGCAGCACGTTCAAAGGCTAAACTTTAATTGACAAAAAAATATAAAAAAATATAAAAAAATCGAATAAATAGAAAGTGGGGACCTTCTGTTCTGTTACAACGACCAGAAGGTAGAAGCTTAACTTCCCCGGTAAGAAGACAGAACATAACACAATGAAAGACAGGACAGAGACAACTGCTTAAGGTTTCATTTTCTTTCCTTTTTTTTTAGAATTTAAAATTTTCCTAGAATCCAAACACTATAATCTAGAGAGAAATAAAGGGCCGACCCAGTTCAAATACCCACTTCGTGACTGTCTGGAAAAGGGAATATTCTAGGCAGCAACCTGACACACCACGGTAAGCAAGCTTACCGCTGAGCCAAGCAGTTACTTCAATCTTGAGAGAAATAGAGAAAGTAAAAAAAAAAATGGGATGGAAGAAAACCCACATTAAGCTGACTGGTGATCGTGTCTTGCTGATTCGTGGGAGCCAGAATCACAGAACGAGTCATCGATTTCTGACCCAACCGGGCAAATGAATTATGCGTCGTTAACCATGAATACCGATTAAACGGCAACCCCTTCACCTATTAGAAAAACCGAGACTTTATTAGGTACCACATTCATGGCGCAAGAAAACTCCATAAACGACAACACCCAGAAAGCACAACATAGAAGAAACAAAAAAAAAAATAAAAAAAAATGAGACCTTTGAAGTGGGGTTGATTGGTTGAATACGAGTACACCTCGGTTGCAGGTTTCCATTTGCAACGCACGTCTCGCAGTGCAAACCAGAGTCGCAGTTCTTGTCTGCTACGCATAGTTGTCCTTCCTATTAAAAAAAAGAGAACCAAAAATGGTTATGGAAAATAACAACAATACGAAAAAGGGTGTTAAAGGTTGGTGTTTCTCTGTACCTTGAGGGCAAGTGAGGAATGAAGAAAAAGAAAAACGGCGAAGAGGGTAGTTGCGAGAGTTGGGTTCTGCAAGAGAGAGAGAGAGAGGAAATTGAAGTCTCTGTTTTAGAACAGAGGAAAAACAGAGCATGGAAAAGAAGAAGGGGGAGTTAGATACCTGCATCATTTAGAGGCGTGAAGGAGAGAGAATGTGAGGAAAGATGAACTAAAATGGGGTATCTGTATCAGTAATAAAGAATGAATGCGAAGTTTGATTTCCAAAGAGTGCAACATGTGAACAAGACGTGTGACCCGAAAGTGAACGATTTTGCAGCAGCTTTATCTGCCTTTAAAGACTTAATGGTGTTAACCAGCGAGTCTTCTCCGCATCGACACTTCAAAAATCTTGACGTGTCGTGTCCGACACTTTCCGACACTCTCGGACACTCCGACACTCCCCGACACTACAATAAGCGTTATAGAAATTCGAAAAAGAGTTCAAAGTTTGTGTTGTGTTGAGTTTTTAGTTCCAACTATTAGATACGTTAAATTACGATTACTATTTTATTGAACTTAATATAAATATTTGAGATATCTTATGTTTCTTTGCAAAGTTTATGAATATTATAAGTTTAGATTTTTTTGTTAAATTATTGAATATTGAATATAATATACACTACATAAATTAAAAATATTATTTAATATCAAGTCCTAACGTGTCGAAATCTAACATTTTTTAGAATTAACATGTCGGAGTGTCGTGTCGTATCGTGTCACGTGTCCCGTGTCAATATCGGTGCTACATAGCTCCTAACTAACGAAAAAATCTACAATATTATGGTCGCATGTTCAACCCACTAATAGAAGAAGGATAGTATGTTTTTTTAAGGAAAAAAAACTATAATTTAAAAGAATACAAGTTGTATTCTATTTATATAAAGTATGATCGATCATATTTTGTGTAATTTTGAAGAAAAAAAAAATTTACTTTACTCATCAGCATCAGCAGGGATGAAAAAGTAATTTTTTAGATTTATATTTAGATTTACACAAAATATAAACGGTCATAGTGTAACTATCTAAAAAGAACATAACTTATGTCCTCTTAAATAACACACAGTAAATTCTCTTTTTAAAGGTATAAAAATATATATTTTAATATTATAATTATATGAGAAAAAAATTTATTCTTTTAAAAGATATAATTTTATATCATTTTAGGTCTTAGCAGTTAATTTTCGTCAATCAACAGTTATAATATATTAGGAATTATTAATTAATTAATAAATTCGACCGAATAAATTATAACTGTTAATTGATGAAAATTAATGGTTAATATCTAAAATGACACAAAATTATATCATTTAAAAGATTAAATATTTTTTTCTATTATATATTCTTCAAAATATATAATTTATAATGGGAAGGGTTATATTTACAAACTTTTTATTTATAAACTACACTATGTACTCCTGAAAATACACTAGATTACATTATATACCTTCGGGAGTACATAGTGTAATTTGCTAAAATTTGTAAACGGATTCCTCCCTATTTATAATTTTATTTTAAATTACCATAGTACCCAAATGTGCTTACAGTTTTCTATATTATTTGTTTAATAAGAAAAAAAAACAAGCAGTTAATTTTTGCGCTGATAAGCAAATTTGATTTCATAAGTCTAAAGTTTGGTTTGGTAGTGAATGTAATGAGTTATGACCGTGTGAATAGTGATAATTCATTGGTATAGAGGCCGTTTGTATAGAATTATTTTCGGAAATGGATCTTCTTTCATGTCTCTCATGTCTGAAGTGAAAAATCACAGCCATGTTAGAGACATACGACAAAATCAATTTTCATTATTTTCACCATGTTTGCACTTCTCGGTGCTATAATTTAGTGGACGAGAGATATTCTCACTGCCAAAATTTTACATTACTAATTTACTACCTATCTAATCACCATTAAATTAACATTTTTTCTCTCTTTAAAAACTTTTTAACATTCTTTCTTTTTTATCCAATGGTAATATAATAGATAGTAAATTAATAATAAAAATTTTAGGTAGTTAGAATATCCTCTGTCAGAACTCATTTATTCCTTTTTGTCAAACGCACGTCGCGAACATCTGGATAGTCGTTAAAATGGTTGGTCCGAACGTAAATAACCTTCGCTTGAGCTACTAATAAAGTATATCATAAGCATTTGCTTCTACGCATAACATTAACACGGCAGGAGGCTATATAATTCAAAGTCATTCGACCTCTCAATATGTCTCGCCCGGATGTTTATTTCTTCGTGCAAAAAAAAATGTGAGGGTTTTATTGTCTATTCTGATATGTTAAAGATAGGATATACTCTCAATTTTACTCTTCAAATATTAGTGTTGTATTATTAGTTTTTTCCAATGTTTTATAATCAAATTTGTTACTTAAATATCAAAATGTTATTATTTTAATTTTCTATTTTTTTTCACCAAAATAAGTTCCCAAAGATATAAAATTACCACCAATTTATGTGTATGGAAAATTAAATAGTAATACAAAATTGAGAAAATTACTGATGGACTAACGTGCTGACTTCGTACAATAGATCCGTGACGTGGCCCAACTATTAAGTGTGTTCTTCATTTTTCAGCATGAATATCTTAACCGGTCCAGGTATTTCTGACTAAATAACCATTTTGATAAATAAAAAAATCTATAGAGGACTACTATAATAAAACTTTAATTTTTAAAGTACTAATTTAGTGATTAACAGTCTTAATTTAAACAAATAATATGACGATAATATCTTAATTTTTGGAAGACTAATTGAAAGTTTATTCAAGAAGGTATTTTATTTCTTGAAGCAATTTTTGTTCGAACTCTTTTTGAAGCTTCGCTAACTCAAGTCTCCTAAACATGACAAAAATTGCTTTAGCGTAAGGTTATAGCCCTCAAACATGAGATGACTAGATCCTAGATTGCTTCACTTCATAGTTGGAGAGCCTTCACAAACTAAACAGTCCAAGACTTTATCCTTTTAAAAACTTTGCTGTCTCACTATATGCGGAAGTGTGGTTGCGTGCATAAATATAACATATATCTGTAGTTAAATTAAGTCCAAAATCAAATGATAGTAACTCAGTTGGTGTCAGAAAATCACATAGGTGAGAATTAGAGTATGTGTTCAGTTCTCTCTAATACCGTTTTTGGGAGGGATTTAAAATCTTAATCCCGAGAACCGCCCCAAATCCGACTAGTTACAAAATGATGAATCTATTGGAATATCTTACAAAAAAAAGATAAGGCCAGGGGAAATTTCGGTCTGCGTGGCTTTTAGTTGAGGTGAGGCAAGGACTCAAGCATTCGTTTGCAAGGCCGCCATCAAAAGCATATTCCCATGACGCTACGCTATGATTCAGACTAATATGTCCTCTTCTATGCGGATTCATTCTTCCTACTTTATGTTCATGCACATGGATGTGATTCATTCTAGTTTTTTCCCTTTTGGCCTGATGCGTTTAAAATTCAAACTCAAGTAATTAAGGGATAAGCACACCTCCTTAACCACACTAGGCCAACCATTGGATCATATAGTTTTAGGGGTTTACATTTGTCATTTAAAATGATACAACAAATTTTCCTACACACACAATATTTTGTAGGACCCACACTTTTTAAAGAAAAAAGAAAGAAAAAATTACGGCACGCAAAACAAATCTCTATAACATTACATAATCACTTTTCATACAACATAACTCTTATAAAACTCATAGTTTTAACACTTAAAATTGTACCTATTGATGATTAAGCTCTTTGCTAACTTAATACGTTTCAATCCAATGCATCACTACCTAAAGTAGCTAGATGTACACATCAAACAATCAGGGTGATAAAGAAATTACCAAAATGGAAGTATATACAATCGAGTGTTAGAATAAGTCATAATAGGTAACCGAAACTTATTTTTCCAGCTTATTGACAATTAGGAGGATTTAAAATTGGGATATGTTATTCTACCTATCTCTTTTTTCTATCTATTTTTGTCCAATATTTTTCAACATTATTAGATCATAATTTCAACTATTTTTATTATTTATCTCTCCTATTGATATTCATCTAATGGAGTTAGAAAGTGATAAATAAAATTTGGCAGGCAAAAAATAAGTAGAATAAATTATGAGTTTTATATTTCTCATTCAACATGAGAATTGAATTCTCATATTGTAGAGACAAAAAGCATGTGAGACTCGTATGTTAGAAAAAATTATATGTAGGACCCACGTTGGCACGAAAATCGAAGGGTGTGTAGGAAAATTCAAATTCTCATGTTAAATGAGAATTATAAAACCCATAAACTATTATTTTAAAAATAGTTATTACCTATAAAATTTTACTATGAGTCTATGACTATAAAACGCCCGTGTAAAATAATTTATCAGTGGCCTAAAAAGTCCAATTTATCTCCTTAATTAATTATACATTATTTTTTTAAAAAAATATTTATTTTTAATAAACTTTAGATATATCTACCTAATAAGCTCTAAGTTATTCGCAAGAAGGATCCTTAATCCTAATTTCAGGTTTCAGACGCATTATTTGATGGAATAAATCTTTCTATACTTAGATTATGAGAGCATTACACATTAGAGGTGAGAGAAAAAAAATCTAACTAAGATGTAATATTTTCATTGATGGGATGTACTGAATCTTTGATATCATATTAGTACGAAAGATTTATTCCATTTTGATGGCTGTGGATCAACTCCAACGTCTTTTTGTTATATTATTTTAATATAAAACATGAATATATTAAGGTGTGAAACCGTTTCAAAAGAACAGTGGCGATTGGCGAATGCCACCAATATAAGTGAGCTAACGTAAGGAATTCTGACGTTGACTTGAAATGGAATTTCAAAACATCATTACTGATGTCATTCATTTTCTGATTGGACTGATCTTTTCCGAATAAAATTTTCGTTCTTTGTGAGTTGCAATCAAAGTAAAGCCAACTGCTTCTTATCCAAAAATAAAATAAATTGTAAAGCCTATTGCCCTACATATTCCAAAGAAGGTATCAATACTTTTTAATTTAATTTTTTTAACGCATTATTTATTTATTGAGAGAAATATTTCAAATAGAGTGTGGAGCCATATTATTTACCAAAACAATTATAAAATTTTATTTAATAATAAATAGTTTGTTATTACTTATTAGTATCCTTCCTACTATTAATTGGAAATACAGTGTTTTCATTTTCACTGGATATTTCTATACAATCCCTATTAAATTAAGGGAAAAGTATTTCTCAAGTCAACGGAGATAAAGATATCTCCAGTAAGTTCAAAACGACGTCGTTTTAGGTTATAAGTTTAAAAAATTATAATTATAAAGACTAATACCTTTATTTTCGTTCTAAAATGACGTCGGTTTGTGTTCACCGGAGATAATTTATACCTGAAAAATCCTTTACCCTTAAATTATACATAAAGAACATGAGTAGAAAGTCTCATGACTGGGACTCATTGGAAGAATGGTTTAATCCGAGGTGCATGAAGCTCCAAATTCAAATTTGATGCAAATGCTAATATAGTTCTAGTTAATATAGGAAATTCACAGTCTTTACATTTTTTTTTACAGGTCTTTTATATCTATAACATCACTTTATACACTCAAAAATATAGACTACAAATATATAAGAGGGGATATAAACTGTCAAAAACTGCTAGCACCCATATTCTCAAGCATGTGAGATCTTCATTCTAGGTAACGAAAAAAAAAAAAGTGACATAAACAAGTTTCATTCATTGTGTACCTCCCAAATGACTGAGATGAGCCATGTTTCCTCACGCCCCATGCAAGTTTTGATTTGCCACATCTAATGCTTCAGGGGCTCCCCCACCATCGCCTCTCTGAATGTTCCATCCACAAATTAAATCCAATGAATAAAATGTACCAATTTGTATAGCCTATGATGCTCTTTAGTTATGGACATAATAAAAATGGTTCTAAAATTTTACCTTGTAAAAGTCAACAGCAATGAAGTTAGGCCATCGGTTACCCGCAGCTGTGAAGCAAATATTCATCATGCTAATCAATGGATATGAGTTATCCCTGCAAGCTTCTTCAGAATCTCTGACATTTCGAAAGTAGTTCATTAGGACTAGTGACTTTGTGGTTGTGTTCATTGGAAATGATTCTGCTCGATTTGGACAAGAACTTTCCCTCATCCCATCATTTCCATCTGCAATTTTGAAACTCATCAAAATTAAATCTAATGTAGAATGTACATAATAATATAATGGGTTTAGTGAGTGTCGTTTAAAAGGACATAGCTTGTGTCCTTTTAGTAACTTACACAAAGTATAACGGTTACTTTGTGTAAATCTGAAAAGTTACTTTTTTTTTTTTTTTTCATCTTACATGTCAGCAATGTGACTCGGAAAATAGAAAAAAAAAAAACAACTTCTCATATTTACATAAAGTATAACCGGTCATATTTTGTATAAATTACCTAAAAGAACACAATCTTATGTCTTCTTTTTCCCTAATATAATTTGATCATAAAGGAATAATATAGGACTTGCATTGATTTTCTACAACATAATTCCATTCATAGGCAATTTTTTCAGAAGCCTCCTTAGCTGGATTTGAAGTGAACACAAGTAGCCTATGATTCTTTCTTATCATTTCTATGACTGTTGGCCAACTGCTACCATTCCTGGGCATTTTAGATACTGGAAACCAGAATTTCCTCAACTTAGCTGCATTAAACAACTTGTTCACACCATTTGGTGACGTTACATGATCCGCAATGAAAATGGTGATAATCTCTGTTGGGTGTGCTACAAGAAATGCCTTAATCTCTTTCAGAACATTAATAGCTTGTTGCTGTTAAAATCAGATTTAATAGACCAAAATCAGTGCTCTGAAGAATATGAAAGAAAGAGACATGCTTAAGCTTAACCAAGTCAAACGAAATTAGTACACTTTCACTATTCAGAAAATTTCACGGATCTCTTACAAAGGCTGTAAATTGGTTGCACTGCCCATGACACAACCAAATTTCATCTTTGTGATCATACATATCCAGCATTAGTCCTCTCACACCATTCTGCAACAGAAAATGGCTTATAAAAATTATATTTATGCACATATATATGAACTTATTTTTAGAACTAAAATGGCATTTATCCTAACAATTGACATAGTTGTTCCCAATCATTTCATCTTCAACGATGATTTTTGTCCCCCATAAACAAAATATGGCGCTTTTGCCGGTGGAAGTAGAATGTATAGAAACTTGGTGCCTCCTGCCCATTTATTTTGATTCATGAAATTTTTCCATTTTACTACATAGTTTTTTTTCTTTACCAAAGTTGACAAAATAGTTTTTTTGGATTTCTCCCCCGAGTAATCCCATAGGTTTCCTATAGACTAATCCGGAATTCGGCACGAGTCCAGTATTAAGGCTTTAAACCCCTCCCAAAGATGATATTGGAGTGAATCGAACACATACTCTCACCCTAACCTACTCAGCTCTCATGTGTCAACTGAGCTACCATCATTCGGTAAAGTTGACAATATACTTTGTGACTTCATTCTTCTTCCCGTAAGACTAAGGAGAGAGATATGTGTAACATACTTTTAGCTGATCTGTAATGGTGTCTTCCTGGTTCGTGATGGCCAAAATTGGAAAACCTGTACTTGAGTTCACTCCCCTCCTCGCAAATGAGTTGTGTGTTGTAAGCCATGAGTACTGATTGAATGGAAGCTCCTTCACCTATATATATACATCATTATTCATAATAATCTCATAAACAATTTATTAGAGGTATGGGGAAAAAATGAAGAAAATGAGATAAGGATTAAGGACCCTTGAAATAGGACTTGCAGTATGAATTCGTGTACATCGGTTTCGTGAGTTGCACTCCATGCACTGCAGCCCCAAGTCACAATCATTCGTGTCTCGGGAGCACGTTTCTCCAACCTGTTAGAAAATGTTTCTCATAGAGAAACGAAAGTCAACTTAAAAATGATGAGTGAATTAGCTTATTTTATGAACTAGTTAATGTTTAAATGATAATTGTTAGAAATTATTAGCCTTTTGAGCAAGCTATACAATTCAAGGTATATTTTTATGAAAAGAAAGATGCAAAGAAAAAGAAGCACAACAATTGTCAACCACAAAAGAGAAGAGGAAGATCTAGCAAAGGACGTGGGAGATTCAAATCAAACCAAGAAAGTTTATGAAACAATGACAAGACTACTCCTTAGTGCTCTATTTGCAAGAAAGAAAGAATTTTTTTTTGGCAGCAACCAATGTTGGTTTAGACAATGCAATTGCTGCAGAAACTCAGATCACTAGGTGATAAACTATCCAATGAAGGATAAGAACAAAGTTCATTTTTTCAGATAACATAGAAGGCATATCAGAGCATATTTTCTGTGTGTCTAGAACCTCAAAAAACGATGGAGACTTATATGTTGATAATGGCTGCAATATTCATATATATGACAGAAATCAAGGAGAATTTCGTCTCATTGGATATGAAATTCAAGTCTTAAGTGAAGTTTGAAGATGACAATTCTGTGAAATGATGTGTCAATTCACTAAGCCTACTTCCTAAGACAAGTTTTTGTCTTTTTTCACTTTTGTGACAAACTTGGAATTCTATAATTTTCAAAATTAGGAGGGAGTGTTAGAAATTAATTCTGAAATTTCTTGAAACATGAATCGTGGTGCATGTTTTTATTGCATAAATCCAATAACTAGTTCCTAGAATCAAGACACACTATATTTATGGTAAGAGTTCTATATAAGTAGGTGTTGTATGAATTGCAAAGTAAGATACAAAAAGATAATAAGGAGTTTCGTTTCATCTCCTTGCTCCTAAGATCCTACACCTACCACACCTTTTATCTACATAATCTAATATTTTCTACTGATAATAAAGTACCTTGAGAGCAATGTAACAACCAAATACAAGACTTGTGCTAACCAAAGTGGCAACAAGAAGGTAGTTCTGCAGAAAAATAAGGATGAAAGAGTGAAATATAGGCAATGGCAGAGAAGGAAGAATGTGATTGTAGTTGCACGTACCTCCATTGGCTATTCTGGGTTCTGTTTAACAAACACACACCAGATTACACATTACATAGGCAAGCTACTATTACAGATTATATATATATTGGAAATGAAACTTTAAATATTTGAATGGCTACAATTTAGAATATCTAGGACTTCATTTATCTATATTTTATTCACAAAACTTTCTCTTAATTTACTTATGCGCAAATTGTTTGTGTCTTTGTAGCTGAAATTTGAGGTTTTTGCCCTTTTGAGTTCCCATTCGATCGTTCCATACCATTTGTCTAAAGCAATTCCAAAGGGTTATGCAGCTTAAAATAATTTAGGAATGCTTGGTCTTATGATAGCTCAGTTGTGTCATAAAAAATTAAAAGTAGTATCAAGAAACAATGTAGGTAATCCAAAAGAACAAAAAAGGGAAGAAAAATCACAAAATATAAAAGGCATTGTTCAATCATTATGTGACACAGCTATAGGACTAGGAGTAACGTAAGCTATTCCTTTTATCCAGAGGCAAAACAAAAAACGAACAAAAAATATAATATTAACAGTTGTTCATGACTATGCGATATATAAGTAACCACTCTACATGATATATACTGATCTAAAAATGCATCACTATCTGCCTTGAATGAAAAATATTTATTTATTTTTTTTGTAAAAATATTATTTGTTTCTAATGGTTGTTGTTTAGAGGTATATGTGGCTACTTCTTCCAATAAAAAACCTCGTCTTCATATAGAATATACTTTTATATTCATTACATTTTTATTATTTTTTTTTGAGTAAATACATTTTTAAGTCCCTAACAAAAAAATACAATTCTTACTTTAATCCCTAACAAAAAAAAAGTCTCGAGGTCAATAGGAAATTCAAAGTGGACTCATTTAGTTAAAATAGTGGTATCATGTTAGAGAATTATAAAATCCTTCAATAATACATCCATCTTGTCTGGAATGTTCCCAAATAAAAGCGTTTTATATTTTATCAGTTAGACGAAAATGAACAGCTGGATATATAATTATAAATAATGTTTGAAAAAAAAAAAAGCTCAAACTTTATTCACTCGTGAATATACGTTTTCAATGTATCAGCTACTTATGTACTAAGGATAGAAATGCTTAGCCTATTTCAAAAAAAAAAAATGCTTAGCCTCTCGATAAGATAGATTGGCCATTGCATTTTTGGAAAGGGGTTGAACCTTTAACCATCACTGACCCCCGCACTCCGAATTAGTCTCATAGCCGGTTCAAAGAGTCGAAATCGTGGAGAAACCGAGGGAGCCAACTCGCCTCAAGAGGTAATTAGAGTTGGGTAACTCAAAAAAAAAAAAAAATACATTAGGAAAAGGGCCATTGTGATTATATTTATGCTTTTGTTTATTTTTAATTTTTTCAATTGTTAGATGGACCGAATTTAAGGGACTAATAATTAGCGGAATGATATTTAATATTTCTTGTTATAAAAAATAAATTAACGAAATAGTAGCTAATATGCTGCTGATATTGATTTGCAACCATTATCAACAAGAGCACACTTTCATGTAATATACCCAAGTCACAAGTCCTTGAGGATGAAGATAATAGGAATTGTTTAGCCAAAAACAGATGAAGATAGCTGGCACACATATTGTTAATTATTATATTGTACCTAATCATATTGATTCTGTCTTGTTGGCATTTACTTTTCCTAAACAATTTTGTTTTCCACATTAACCAACATTCACATTTCTTAATTGATACCTGCGTGAATTGTGATTAAGATTCATTCCCTTTGCTTTGCTGGAGTTTATAGACAAATGTCAAATGAAGTTCTTAAGCAAATTTTTAAAAAAAGAAGGGACCACCTACTGAAATAGGTTTTGAAAAAAGATCACATG
>JAVKPL010013242.1:0-71959 GCA_032173675.1 Gastrolobium villosum | reverse complement strand
TACTCCAGTGATTACTGTAACAACATTATCATAAAACTTGCTCATATTCTCAAGTACCTAAAGATGAGGAACATTAATACATGCAAAATTGATCAAAAGGACATCACAGGTTGTAACTTGGCCAGGCTAAAGGGTGGAATTTTTTTCTGGATAGTAGCTCAAGTAACAATGAGATTGAAAATTTGATATTTATATATTCCTTTAACACATTCAACTTATTTGTTTTGCTCCACTAATGTTCCCACAGAATTTCGGGAATTCCTTCTGCCATATTTCCGTTTATTCACCTTTTTCTTTTCCTTTTTAAAGACACAATTCAGTCACCTTCTTTATCTTGACCTCTGTGGAACTCACCTTCATTTCTTTCCTACACATCAGGGATTCAACCTCTTTTTAAGGTAAGAATATGTCTACTCAACAGGGGTTTATGAACAAAAAGGTTCAGGCCCAAAGGTTTAATATTGGAAGAATTCACATAGGTGATTTATTTGGCCGTGGCTACAAAAGAAAATCTGCCTTCATCATTTCAATTTATGCATGTATTTCAGAGAAACAAAGCAAGTTCTAGAATGCTATCACAGTGATATCTCTCAAAATAAATTCAGTGTTTGGGCCCAAAAACTTACTAGCTATGATGTTAAACTAGATTTCCAAACTAATCATTTAGGCATTTATTAACCATTCAAGCTTAGCACTTCAGACATATTAGTTGACAAAATTTGGCTATACAATATCATGCTAGCAATTTGTATATCCAGAATTTAATCAAACATAACTGAACCTGAGAATTTCCTTTTCAATACAAGACTTCTCTTTTTTTTTTTTTCTGGTGTGGTTCCACCATATTCATCAATCTTGCAATCTTGCATGCAGCATGTATGCCATAATTCCCAGATTTGAATGTTGCTGTCCTCAGCAACAAACTAATCTAAGACATAGCTTAAGCTGCCAGATGTAGCATACACAGAGTTGTTAATATCCAAAGCATAATATGCAAGAATTTAGAACCCAATATAAAGTGCCATCAACCTTAACTTTGTTCAAACGTAAAAACAAAATATAAAACTAAATTGTTCCAAGAAATTTAAAACAAAATGCAGTAAATGGAAATGGAGGAACAAGATCAAAAGCCATCCATAAATTCGTCATCTGCAAAATCGCCCAGAATGTCATCATCTTCAGTGTTGGAAGGCATAGATGGCTCTTGTGCAGCAGGGGGAACTTGACCCATTAATCCAGCCGTGTCAATTCCCCTATCCAGGCATAGTCGCTCCAACATGGTCATCATATAATTGTTCTGAACCAGCAACTGTTGGAGCATCTCAGAATCAGTGGATGTGGATGGTGCAGATACTGGGGCAGGTGGTGGAACAGCACCGCCAGAAGCTTTCCAGATTGCTTGTCGACGGGACTCCTTCTGCATTTCATTATACACACGCTGTGTTAGTTCTGCTTTGGGCTTTACATCCCTGGGCTCATCATCTCGGGATCTCAACCCCTGCCCTGATGCATAGCTGCTCAATGAGTGAGCAATGAGCCAGACTAAAATCCAACCGACCATGAGTAATCATGTGAGCTATCCTATCAGACAGAATAGCACCAATATGGAGGTTGTGATTTCCCAGCAGAGTATACAGCAGGACTGCCCTTTAGACATTAACATCACTGAGATTTGTTGAAGCCATGATGGTTGAGTTGATGAATGGGAGCCAGAAGATTGCCTCTTCATTGAGATCAAGCCTATCCAATTTTTCTGGCACGGCTGGCTGGCCTTGCTTGGGCTTCCATGCAGCTCGGGGTTGGGCGATTCCTTCCCGGATTGTGGTAGCCAAAGCCGGCATTTCTTCTCTATACAAACCGTCAACCGGCTGCATCCTCTGGAAGGTATCAGTGAAGAAACATGATTGGGTTGCTTCCCACGAGGTGTTCAGCAACCTCTCAATCTGGAAAGCGGTAAAAGAAAATTCCTTTCCCTGACCCAGGTCTTTCTTGTCCTATCGACTGTGTCCTTATCAGCATTGGCACAGAACTCTCTCGATATCTGGTGCTGCAGCTTAGCTGTGGAAGTTGAATCAATTTTTACCATTTCCTTCTTTCAATCGTCAGGACGACTGGACAGTCATCCGCCAGAAAACTGCTGATTCTTCGTTCTGGTATAATCTTCTTTTTCAAAAACCAGTTGTGGTACCGGTCTTGGTTTGCTGGAGATAGAAACCTGTGTGCGTCAAAATCAATCAGAGCAGGGGCTCTTTGCCTTTTGGTGCCAGCTGCACCTGGGGTTTTTTTAGCGGCCCTTTTTTTCCTGTACTCAGTAAAGTGAATGTACCACAGATAGTATACCAATATCAACACCAAATATGAGAATGCGGTGATAATTCCCAGATTTAGGTATGCAAACCCTAGTGGGGAGAGGGAAGTTGTTTAATGTCACGAGCCTGACAGAAATCTTTCAAGATTTAGGAGAAGATAAAGGGACAGAAATTGTGTCTCTATAAATATCTCCACCATGATAAATCTTCAATCGACACCCATTGACCTTGAAAGGTCTTTCTATGTTAAGAGGGGAAATCTCTTTTAACTTGCCCGGAAATAACCTTAATCGGGAGTTATATAAGAGTACCTGCTGTCCTGGTTTAAACTCTTTAGGCTGAATTCTTTTGTCATGCCATTTCTTTGTCTTTTCTTTATAAATTCTGGCATTCTCATAAGCTCCTAGCCTAAACTCATCCAACTCGTTCAATTGCAGCAATCTTTTAGCATTGACTTTTGAGGGCTCAAAATTTAAAAATTTAATAGCCCATAAAGCCCTATGCTCCAATTCTACAGGAAGATGACAGGATTTACCATAAACCAATTGGAATGGTGACATACCTATTGGTGTTTTGAACGCAGTTCGGTATGCCCAAAGCGCATCATCCAATTTCTTAATCCAATCCTTCCTTGAATTATTCACTGTTTTTTCTAAAATCCTCTTCAGCTCTCTATTGGAGATTTCCACTTGTCCGCTAGTCTGAGGATCAAGCAAACTCTCAAATTGCTTATTACAAAAATGGGTTCCTCCATCACTAATGATTGCACGAGGGACTCCAAAGCGGGTGAAAATATTTCTTCTTAAGAACGAAATCACCACTCTTGCATCATTTGTGGGTGATGCGATTGCTTCTACCCACTTGGATACATAATCCACAGCAACTAAGATGTATTGATATGAGTAAGACTTAGGAAATGGTCCCATGAAGTCAATTCCCCATACATCAAAAAGTTCCACCTCCAATATACAGTTGAGAGGCATCTCATCTTTTCGTGAAATATTCCCAGTTCTCTGGCATCTATCACACTTCTCCACAAAATTCCGTGTATCTTTAAAGATTGTTGGCCAATAGTAGCCACTTTGCAATATTTTCTGCACAGTTCGGTTAGTTCCGAAATGACCCCCGTAATCAGACGCATGGCAATGCCATAGAATATCTGGTATCTCGAATTCAGCAACACACCTCCGAATAATACCATCAGCACATTGGAAATATAAGAATGGATTATCCCAATGGTACCTCCTCACATCATGTAAGAATTTTTTCTTTTGTTGCCAAGTCAAATCATCTGGAATTTCACCAGCAGCTTTGTAATTTGCAATATCTGCAAACCATGGATGCATAATTATTGCCATCACCTGTTCATCAGGAAAGAATTCATTGATCTCAACTTCAGGTCCTTCTTGTAGTTGCTTATTTTGAATTCTTGACAGATGATCAGCAACTTTATTTTCCACACCAATTTTGTCCCTAATTTCTAAATCAAACTCTTGAAACAAAAGCATCCATCGCAACAATCTTGGCTTTGCATCTTGCTTGCTCATTAAATGCTTAATGGCAGCATGATCAGTAAAAATAACAACTTTAGAGCCTATCAGGTAAGACCTAAATTTGTCTAATGCATAAACTACTGCAAGCATTTCTTTCTCAGTTGTGGCATAATTTGCTTGTGCCTCATTAAATACTTTGCTTGCATAGTAAATAACATGTAACAATTTATTCTTACGCTGACCAAGAACTGCTCCCATAGCGTATGCGCTAGCATCGCACATGAGTTCAAACGGAAGATTCCAATCTGGTGCTATCAGAACTGGTGCTGTGGTTAGTTTTTCTTTTAATGCATTGAATGCATCAAGACAAGCTTCATCAAACAGAAACTCTTTGTCTTTTACCAACAGCTGGCTAAGAGGTTTTGCTATTTTTGAGAAATCCTTGATGAATCTTCGATAAAACCCTGCATGACCTAAAAAACTTCGAACTCCATTAATGTTAACGGGAGGAGGAAGTTTTTCAATAAGCATCAATTTAGCCTTATCAACTTCAATGCCCTGTTTGGAAATCTTATGGCCCAATACTATGCCATCTTGTACCATAAAATGGCATTTTTCCCAATTAAGCACTAAATTAGTTTCCTGACATCGCTTCAAAACTTTAGCTAAATTAACTAAGCATGAATCAAAGCAGGAACCAAACACAGAAAAATCATCCATAAAAACCTCTAAAAATTTTTCTACCATATCAGAAAAGATAGAAAGCATACACCTTTGGAATGTTGCAGGTGCATTGCAGAGGCCAAATGGCATTCTTCTGTAAGCAAAGATTCCAAATGGGCATGTGAAAGCCGTCTTTTCCTGATCCTCTGGTGCTACTGGAATTTGATTGTACCCGGAATATCCATCCAAGAAACAATAAAAAGCGTGACCTGCTAATCTTTCCAGCATTTGGTCAATAAATGGAAGAGGAAAATGATCCTTCCTGGTGGCTGAATTCAACCTCCTATAGTCCACACACATCCTCCAACCTGTGATAGTTCTTGTGGGAATCAGCTCATCCTTCTCATTTTTAATGACAGTTAATCCTCCCTTTTTAGGGACTGTCTGTACTGGACTTACCCAAGCAGTGTCAGAAATGGGGTAAATCATTCCAGCATCCATGAGTTTCATCACCTCTTTTCGAACTACTTCTTTCATTGTTGGGTTTAATCTTCTCTGAGGTTGCCTCAGTGGTTTGATATTCTCTTCCATCAAAATCTTATGAGTACAGAAGGATGGATTTATTCCCTTCAGATCAGAGATGGACCACCCAATAGCTGTCTTATGTTCTTTAAGTATTTTCAATAGCTTCTCTTCTTCAGAAGGAGACAATTCTTTACTGATGATGACTGGGTATTCTTCTGTATTTCCCAGAAAGGCATATTTAAGAGTGTGAGGTAACTCTTTTAATTCAACCTTTGGTGGTTTAGAGATTATGTCTTCTTCTTTTTCCAACACCTCAAAAACAGTTCCTTGCCTTTCTTGAGAATCTTCTTCATCTAAGTCATTGAACTCTTCTTCATCTTCTATATCACCGATGTTCACTTCTTTGACTGCTTCTTCAATCACATCAAGTTTGAAACAGTCATTGTGGTCGGATGAATTCTTCATAGCTTTGAACACGTTGATTGTAACTGTCTCATCATTCATACGTAGCTCAAGCTTTCCTTGTTCAACATCAATCATAGCTCTAGCTGTAGCTAAAAATGGTCTTCCTAGTAGAAGAGGTATTTCACTCTCTTCTTCCATATCCAACACAATGAAGTCTGCAGGGAAGATGAATCTGTCAACTTTGACAAGTACATCTTCAATGACTCCGTTGGGTTTTCTCAATGAACGATCTGCCAATTGTAAGGAAACCTTTGTTGGCTTTAGTTCAGAGATTCCTAAGGCTTTGCATAGTGAAAGTGGCATCAAGTTTATGCTTGCCCCAAGATCACATAATGCCCGACCCACATCAATGTTGCCTATAGCAATTGGGATGTTAAAACTTCCTGGATCTTGAAGCTTTGGTGGAAACTTCTTTGTTATGATGGCACTACATTCTTCGGTTAGTGCAACTGTTTCACATTCCTGCAACTTATGTTTTCTAGACAATAAATCTTTCATAAACTTAGCATAATTTGGCATGTTAGCAAGAGCTTCAGCAAATGGAATATTAATATGCAGTTTTTTAAAAATATCTAAAAACCTGGCATACTGTTGTTTCTGCACTTGCTGCTTGAGCTTCATGGGATAAGGTACTTCCTGAAACCGAGAAAAATCATTTGTTGATTTTGGAGTCTCAACAGCTTTCTCCTTTTCCTTCTTCTTGTCTTGCTTTGCAGGTTCTTCATGCTCTTTGATTGATGGTTCTTCCTTTTCCTCTACTCCCCTCAATGGTTCATCTATCTTTTCTGGCTGGACCATTTTAGGCTTTTCTTGAGGAGTGATCACAATTCCACTTCTAGTCACAATGGAATTACAATCCTCTTTGGGATTTGCAATTGTATCTCCAGGAAACTGCCCCGGGGTTCTGTCAGCTAATTGTTTGGACAGCTGTCCTATTTGAGTCTCCAGATTCCGAATGGAAGCATCTTGATTTTTGTGGTAAGCCCTGGTTTCTTTCATGAACGCACTTGTACTTTCCATGTGATCATTTGTAGTCTTAGAAAGCTGTAGCATGGCTTTCTCTAAATCAGATGGCTCTTTTTGCGGGAGAGGAGGAGGTTGTAGAAAGTTATTGGATTTATAATCCAATCCTCCCCCTTGATTTCTTCTTTGAAAATTGTTTCCTTGACCACTGTTCTGATTCCTTTGATATCCCTGATTGTTTTGTGGTGGCCTTGGATCATACCACACTCCATTAACCTGGAATGCATCAGCTCCCATAAGTGTGGGACACTCATTGGATTCATGTTCCTCCGTACAATATTCACAAGTAATTGAGTTGACTTGACTTGTGGATAATCGCATTTTGTCCAACTTAGCATTCATGTTTGCTAATTGTTGTGAAATCATCTTCTGTTCAGCTAAGGAAGCATCTTGGTTTCCAAGTTGTAGAATTCCCCTTTTAACTTGAGCTGGTTGAGTGGATTGGACTTCTGTTGAGGCATTTTCATTTCGTGCCAGGTGGTCAATCAACTCTAAAGTTTCTGCTGCAGTCTTTCTTCCTATGGTTCCTCCAGCTGCACCATTGACAATCATTCTTGTGTCTGGTGTCATTCCATTGTAGAAAACCCTAACCTTCTTCTCATTTGGAAAGTCATATTGAGGGCATTTTCTGATCAATTCTTGGAATCTTGTCCATGCTGCACAAAGGGTCTCTCCCGGTTGTTGAATAAAATTGGTGATCTCATTCACCAACTTGTTGTATTTTTCCCGAGAGAAATGTTCAGCAAAGAACTTGGCTGCCAACTCATCCCATGTTCTTATGCTATTAGGGGGTTGTCGGTCCAACCACCTAAGACTTTTCCCTATTAATGCAAAAGGAAACAATCGGAGTCGGATTGCATCATCAGATACCCCATTATGTTTAGTGGTGTCACAAATTCTTAAAAATCTGTCCATGAAGTCATGAGGATCTTCATAATCTTCACCACCAAAAGGAGTCTTTTCCACCAGGTTGATAAGGGAAGGGTTGATATCAAAATTGTTGGCTTGAATATGAGGCCGGACAACGCTAGAATTCGGCCTTGTAAACATAGGAGCCAAAATTGATTCCATCAACTCTGGTGCAGGAGGCTGATTGTTGGGACCTCCTCCATCATTATTATGGTTTGCCATATCTTTTGTGGATTGATCAGGTTCACTTATCGGGTCTTCCCAAATTATCTGCTTGGCAACTTTTCGTAATTTCCTTTCAGCTCTTGTGATTTCTGGATCAAACACAAGTTCTTCCGGAGCAAGTCTACCTCGCATAAACTTAAAGAAGATGATCAGTAATACCTGTACAAATGCAGGTTAAGATAGAACAAACCCTAAAATGACAATTAAAAAAAATAAAAACAATATTCAAGCTCAAAGATCAACGGTTATTTATAATATTGGAATTTACAATCCCCGGCAACGGCGCCAAAAACTTGTTGCGATCTCGGCAAGTGCACCGATCGTTCCAAGTAATAAAAGTGATGAAGTAGAGTATCGTCTCCACAGGGATTGTAGACCAAGTACTATAACAACTAGTCCCCTTAAGTTGAATGGAAAAAGAGGGTAGCAATAATAGTTGATTCAAAAACAAAAAGTAAATTAAAAAGTAAATTGCGTATTTTTAGGGTTTTCTTAAGAAAGAGATGAAGAGAGAGATTGTGAAAAACAATTGTGAAAAGATTGCAGTAAGAGTACAAACACCTGTCTGATCCCCACCTTGTAATCTGAATATAAATCTACAATTGAATTACTCTTTTGATCAAACGATTCACCATCTTTTATTTAATTGGTTAAGCCCTAATCCCTTAGTGATCTTAACCTTATTAACCCTATTAGAACCCTAATCCCTTAGTGATTCCTTTTCAGGTTAATCATGCAATTCGGTGAATCTTTCGCGTTTGCGGTTCATGTAGCCTATCCCTAGTGCGTACATGAACAGCTATTTTCCTCCTGTTCGGGTATTAGGATCCCAATATCCCTATTGTGAATCCTAACCCTGGTGATCTGTTAGAATGATCAGATCTAAAAGATCAATGAGATGAAGAGCGAAGGGAAATAGATGCAAAAGGATAAACATATATAAATCAGATCCAAACTACAAGGGGTTCACATTCAGGGTTGTGACCCTTACCACAATACAAAGATCTAGCCAACCATATTCATGGCTGATCTCAAATAAAATTCAACAAGAAAGTAAATTACAAGAATCAATGAAGAACGAACGACGAAAAGCCTCCTCTCTCTCCAATGACGGTCTCTTATAGGTTTTGAATGTGATTTCCGAGATGCCTTTCTTCAGAGGTTGAGTCTCCTTTTATAAGAGGGATTCTGACCTAATTTGCATTTTTGAATCTTCTAACTTTCGCGCCTCCCGCGCTCAGAGCGCCATTCCCGCGCTCTGAGCGTGGGAGTTACTGCCATTTTTTTCCTTCCCGCGCTGATGGCGCGGATCCCGCGCTCTCAGCGCGGTTCCTTCTGTCCATTTTTGCCTTCTCGCGCTCTCAGCGCCACTCCCGCGCTGAGAGCGTGGGAACCTAGGTCTTTTTGACATGTTTTTGCCTCCTTTTGCTCACCTTCTTCGATATTCAGACTTTGGATATTTTTATTCTTTTTCTCTGCTTTTCTTGCATTGATTGAGTCATTTACTTCCTCTTTTGCCTTGTAATTTCCTATATGCTGACCGCATATCAATGTCCATGTACATTTGATTGTGGCCAGCTTGGATGGTGCATCTCAGTTGGCAAAATCAAAAGACAAGGATCCAGTGAAAATGTTAGATGAATTTAGAGCTCGATCAAAGAAATACTTGGGTGTTTATGTTCTTTTAAGGACGTTCCCTTTACTTAGTCCATCAAGGGAAAACACATTTGTTCTCTTGATATCAACCCAGTCGCGCAAGTGCACACATCGAGTAATAAATGGGATTATTAGTGCCCATATTATCGTTCCCACGAGGATAGCACTCTAAATAATATCTTGAACTATTTTACAAATAATTGTTAAGAAGAGAAAAGTAAGTATTTGAACTATTTGGTCATTCGTTCCTTACTACCTTGAAAATGTTTCCTCAAGATTGTAAGTTAAGTTTGACTCTAAACAACTCATCGCGTCATTATGTATCAAATCCTTCTTAATATGAGAAGGAACGACAAAATTCATTGGAGTTTTGATTGCATGGTCACAAGAATTATAAAGGAGAATATCTAAAGGATAACATTATTTAAGAGACAACAGTATGGATGGATAAAAATGATTTTTAACATAGGGAACGAACTCATTGTTCCATTCTTAAATGGCTATACTCTTAACTCAAGACTTAACCCATCTGAGTTTCTCTAGGTCTTTTCACTACCAACTCTGATTCCTCAGCTCATGAACTAGAGTGACTCACAAGTTTCCATATTCCTATGATTTCCTTGACTCCAATAGTTACTAAGTTCAGAACCGTTAGAGAACAAGGTGGTTCCTTATTCCTAAGGCAACCCGTAGTGTTGCTTTCACAACCCTACTTTCCTCTTATAATTAAGTTGTCTAAGATCCCTTCCTTAAGGGAGTTCCTTTCTCAGTTGAGTCCAATTTCCATTGATACACAAAGAATAAAGCTCACTTAAATCACAGAAATACAAAAGCTTCAGTGCAAAAGTTTTGAGTATAGTTCTTTAAAAGTTTCACAGTTTTTCTATCCCCAAAATAACTTAGCCCATGGCTGAAAACATAACATAATTATTCCAAACTGAAATCCCATAGAACCGAGATTCAGTTTAAAGATAACGAATGGAAGAGAAGAGAAATAACAACATATATTAATAAGATACAAGTTTAGGTTACAAGGAAATAAAATGGAGAAGTATGGTTGCTGCTCGTGAGGAGTCTCAAATGATGTAAAGAGAATGAGGGAAGGGTTGCTGCTCGTGAGGAGTCTCAAATGATGGAAAGAGAATGGGGGAAGGTTTTCCATCACTTAACTATTGTTAAAGTTGTACAACTGAAAAATAGAAACTGAAACGATCCTAAGGATCACTTCTTATGGAATTCGATGCTTTCTTCATGTTGGAATGTCCTATTTATAGGCCAGAAGAGTGGATGGAAAATTTGTAATTCTTCCTAAGTTGTTCCTTGATTGCATGAAGAGGCGGTGTAAACAGTGCCCTTGTGTGAAGCAAGTTGTTGGATGGGACAACTTAAGGTTGAGAATTGCTTTTTTCTTCTGAGTCTCCCATGGTTGCTTTTTCTCTCACCCAATGGTAACTCTTTATTCTCTGTTGTACAAGTTTCTTCTTGCTTCATTGATGTACTTCTATCTACTTTTTGAAAGCTTCTTTTCAACGTTTCCTGCAAAGTGGTCAGAGAGAGAGGGTTAGTGGAGCAGGTGCATTAATGAGTCAATTTGTTCCTCTTTTCTTGTATTCTCAGCTGATTACACCATGATTTGTTCCCTTTTGGTACTTTTGTTCCTAAGATCTAGAAATGTGTTTTTAAGGTAAAAATTGGTCACCAGATGAAGGAACGGATGGAATTTTATTTTTCGTCCCATCATAAGGGTTTCATTATTGTTTTCACAGTATGATACCCTTATCTTGGATGCATAATTTTTGCAGATAGACGAAGATAATCTCGATTTATATATAATCGTGATATAAGAAATTACACAGGAGCAAAGAGCCTGATTCCAAGAGAAATACTTGCTCACGAAACGTAATAACAATGATATTTGCATTGAGCAATTGAAGCATATTAATAGAAAATGGACCCGAGGGCAACTCGTCATCTGGAAATAAAAACAATCCAAGCTCAATTATAACTTGGGTTAGAACAACATAAATAATATCTCGACGAATTGAAGGTTCGATTTGCCAAGATAGAGGGCAAATATATTACCCCTTAGGACCCTTGGAACTAATACAAATATCCAGGATTTTCGTTAAGTTCAAATCCTCGGATACTTAAAGGGAAGTCTGAAGAATTTGGTATTTAACCCTAGTATATATAGAAACTACAGGAACCGGGATAATGTTCAAGAAAATTGGATAACTTTCCAAGTAACCCGGACAGGTATAAAACCTATAGAAGTTCAAGATATTCTTAAAGCCATATGCACCCCGGCAGCCTGGCTGAAGGGCAACTGTTATGGAGTCATTTACGAGGCCAATTTGTCGCTAAGCAAAACAAGGGGCAATCCAAATATAAATCCGATATAATTATGGGAGGATAAAGGATATCAGTTCTAATACAACAACATTACATGAGAGCATTAATATCATAGGTAAACTCTATAAACAGGAGCTGCTGTTATGTTGTCACTGTGCATACACATCAAAAAAATTGTTTGTTATTCCATAGAATCCAATATATATCTTAGAGGGAGCACCTAGATCAAACATAAACATATTAGTCCATTGGGTTAGACATCTCTGACTTCAGGAAAAAACAACTTTCAAGGGCAAACTATCAACAATACTATCTAGTTGGTTATTAAGCCATATTCTGCAATAGCAAGTCTCATTATAACTATTGAACTGAAGTAGAGTATGAAGTTCTAGATATGAATCCTCAAAGGCAAGTTCTGGAAGTATGTTGATTTGATAGAGATGAAAGAGAAATGGTATAGACAAGAGCTATGAGGTGTCATGTGCCGGCCACAATTTAGCTAAGAGTGCAAAAGAGGGAAATGTTTGAGGGTTACCGTTATAGCTGAGGAGAGAACTCAATAGAGTAATAACAATGGAGCGCGGATGGAAAAGATGAATAATGAAGGAGCTAAGGTCCTTTGATATAAGAGGTTGGAAATTCCCTCCAAGTGCGCAAAGTATCATGCCATAATTGTTTTCATCCTAAAGGGTTCCACTAGGTGTGAGGCTATATGACCCATGACATATAAAGGGTAATGTGTGCGTGGAAATTGGGAAGGAACACGCGTACAAAGGAATCATGTGATCCACATGCTAAGTGATGGTGGTATTGTCGGGCAGCTATTTGTGTTGGTTGGGTAGGGCCATTCAGCCCGACTAGAGCAGAAGCCCCTTAGCTTGGTAGTCTTTGAAGTCAGAGTGCCAAGATATCTAGAGAATTTCCCAGTCGACAGATGTGATATTTGTGTTTTTGATGTATACAAATCTTTGCTATATTTTCTCTTTGGCTTATTTTTTTCTGTCTGTTCAGATAATGTTCCGGGTAAATACATAGGCAGGCCTATTAGGTTTGAGCCTAACAAGCTAAGCCCACTTGGAGAGGACCTAAAGATCTCTCCACCCAGGCAAGACATATCTGACTTGGGTTGTAGCTCCTGAACCCAGGTCGTAGGATGATCATTTCCCCGCTTTCTGATACACACGATCACCCACTAAGCGAACTATCAACATGGTAACTGCATCCCAAGGCTCGCATGAATATGCCTACAGAACCTAAGGGAAGACACGTCATTCAGATAGCACTCAACCACATTTACCAAACCTTGTCATACTCACTATGTCATACACACTAGCCTTACACCGTAAGGACCAGACCAGAATCACGCCTAGCCTTAGAGCATACTTCACACACCTACACTATCATACTAACTCTAGTTAATAATGTTCACTTTGAACATCTAGCAATGTCTGTGAGAACAATAAAGTTCTAATCCCACCTTTGACCATGGCAAATAATATAAATCACCAAGACCTACCAGAGGACAAATAAAGTTCTAATCCCACCTTTCGCACCTCATTTCCTTCTTGGAGAGGGTGCATCTCGGAAGAAGGAAATAAAAAGTTGATGAAGATTGACTTGGATTTGTTGGAGGAAGAAAAGGAAAGGACAATGATTGTTGAACTCGCCTCCGTCCAATGAACAACGGCCAAATATAATTAAGTTGAGATAAAGAGGATTTTTGAAATTGGAAAGAGGATTTTTGAAATTGGAAATTTATTGCTCAAAAGAGTAGATATTGGGCATAAGAATGTCATGGATGGAAAGTTAGCAGCTAACTAGGAAGGCCTTTACCGGGTAATTGGACACACTAACTCTGGAGCCTACCAGTTGCAACATTTGGATGGAAAAGTTATCCCAAGGCATTGGAATGCGGCAAAATTAAAAAGGTACTACAATTAGTTACTCGGAGAAGGAACATAGGATGAGGAGGTTGCCAAGATTATTTTATTTATATTTTGTTCATTTCCTGTCACTATATGGTTAGAATTCCTTCAGTATTTGTTTCCTTCAAGAAATTTCAATTTTAAGTTTGAATTTTAAGAGAATGAAGAAAATGAGTTCCTCTAAAACGTCTTACATGAAAAGAAAGAAATTACAAGTCCTTTGTTATCTATGTAAAGGTACCCTAGGCACCTGGCTTTCCAAGCCAGAAGCAGGATAAAGTAAAGTACCTTGTTGCCTATGTAAAGGCACTTTGAGCACCCGTCTTTCCAAGTCGAAAGTGGGATAAAATAAAATCCCTTGTTGCCTAAGGCATCTTGGGCACCCATCTTTCCAAGCCTAAAATGGGATAAATAAAAGTCCTTGTTGTCTAGCTAGAGGCACCCTGAGCACTCACCTTTCAAGACGAAAGTTGGGTAAACAAGACCCTTGCTTGCCTTAATAATGGCACCAGGTAAACTGACTTATCTTATCGAGTCGTCTGATCAACTATGTCTAGTTTTCCAACTTCCCGTCACATTAGAGAAACAGGAAAAGAGGAAATTGAAGTGCATTCATCCAAGTATGTTCAAGTCAGTACCCCCAACCAACAAGTGAAAGCAAAATAACAAATTATCAAATTGTTTTTAAACATTTCATTTTGATATATATCTTTTCTTCAAAAACTGACAAATGATCGTTGTTCCCAATTCAACATCAGAAACAGTTGAGCTATTAGTTAACTACACGGCTCCTAGTTTTCAATGAACGATTTTATTTTTATACAAATAAAATTAAATACATAACCTACTCAAAACCTAATATAACCGAATTTTTGGCTCGACCATGTCATTCTTGCTCTACTTATTTCATTTCATAAACTAAGGGTGTGTTTGGTAGGAGTTTTTGTTGAAGATATCTAGGCAGATGCATGTAGCATTTTTAAATGTCTATGTTTTGTACCAGGTTTTCAAAAATTTAGGTAGGAAAATTATTTGCCAAGTATTTGCTTTTTGTGTGTAAAAAAAACATTGTTGAATAATACCACTAGAAGGTAGTATTTGCCGATTAGTGGGGAAATTGAAAAAGGGACCACTCTATCTAGCAAAACCTCACAAGGACCGCTCCATCTAGCCTTGGAACTGTTCAGACTCTGTATATTCCCCATTACAACCACTTGAAATTCAAATCAAAACCAAGAATACCAAGCTTATGAGATAAATCTGCTCAAGAACATCATCATTCTAAATCATTTCTCACCATACAACATGAAAATGCAGGAATAACGGATTTATTTCAACTTATTTCAACAGGAAAAAGCCTTTGTCCAAATACAGCGTCCATTAGCATAAGAATATTCCCAAGTAGTTAATTAAAAGGTAAAGAAAACACTAGAATAAGATGTGAGTAAATTTTGAATAGCTAGGGCCAATATGCATTTAGACAAGCTGAAACCGCACCAGAGGGATGTTTTTGAACGGAGAGATAGTTAGAGATATGAAAACAAAAGTTCAATGTTAGAAAATAGGCAATGACTTCTATTCACCTTACCACAAATTATTTCTCAAGAGTTGTTGTGATAATTTAACTCTATTTTTCCATTAATATTTTACCTTTAATCAAATATAGACTTAAAAAATTTAAACCAATTTTTCCGATAATTTTTTACCTAATAAATAACTTTTTTTTTCTACCAAACTCATTTTCCCAGTAATTATATTTCTCTGGTAAAAAAATATTTCTCCTTTATCAAACATCCCCTAAAAAGGCCCAACAACTCAAAAAGTAATGATTTGTTTTTATTTTGAAATAATTATTATTTAAGATTATCTATATAGAAAAAAATCATTAAATAATATGAACTCGATATTATGCTTCCCACTTCATATTTTTTATTTATTTTAAGTTACATGATTTATAACGCAGCCGCCAGATTCATTGAATCCCTCACATGGTCAACGAATTGACACCCTGAAATAATCTTTAAAAACCAAATTGAAAAACAAAAATCAAGCAGAAGTCATTGAATTCACACCTTCCAATCACATGCAATGTTAGTTTTTTAACCATTGTTAAAGATCACAAATTTATCAAATATTCGTATACACAAAAATGCTAACTCTGTGAAACAGCAGTCTTGCCATATTTTTCCATGATTCTCTTAGTGGCAAGTACTGCTGCCTCACTAGCACGCATTGTCCCACTTGCCATAATTGAAGTAAACTCTTTCAATATCTCATCTCGAACAAGTCTACGTGCATTGGCAAGAGGATCTACTCTGGCCTCGTTATGTGATGAGGATTGTTGTGGTTCTCCTCCTATTTGGGGTTTAGAACGCCTAATAATATGGGGCATTATGGGTACTCCACCAGATTTCAATGTTCTCTCAAACTTCTCTAACATGGGCGCTGTAAAATCAAAGTAATGAATATAACATGTCAGATGATGCCAAAGTTATAAAAAAAAAATCACTCCCCGTTAAACTCGACTAGCGAGTATAGGGTTTGTACGCAGTCTTACCCTTGCATTATTGCAAAGAGGCTGTTTCTTGGATTCGAACCCATGACCTATCAATCATGAAAGAACAATTTTACCACTGCTCCGGTTCGCCTCCTTTTTAGATGATGCCAAAGTTATAATTAAAGAAAAAAAAAAAAATAGCCCCTCAAATTAGTCATCTTTTGAAGGTTCCAATGAAACATTCTCTAATATTGTCCTTGAAACTGTTCAACTTCTACAAGGAGAAATAGATGAAAATTCCTTTACATCTATACCATGAAATAGATTTATACAAGTCATAAGCACTTCTTGAAAAAAAAAATTTATTGTTATTTCATTCTGTCAAAACATTGTTATAACATACTAAAGTGGACGTACCAGAACAATTATTTGGATTTGGGAGAAATGTGTATCATTTTAAAGGATGTAAAATTATGTCATTTTAAGTGAGAAAAAGATAGATAAAGGAAGAGAGTGTGGACAAAAAAAAATATAAAGGTGTGGGTCCCACCTCTTCGTGAGAGTGAAAGAATATAAGTTGTGTCATTCAGGAAGACAAACACTTTTTCCTTTGAATTTAAGTAAAGTGATATTGACAAACACTTTTTCATTTGAATTTAAGTAAAGTGATATTGACGATAACTTACATATAAGAGTCCCTATTGGGTTGCTCGTAACTTCATTAGGAAGCTGTAGAATATATTCAGGAATGGTTGCACCCACCAAAAATTGGGCAACTTCATTGGTAAAATTGTTGCAATTGTGGGTAAGCAAACTATAGGATTCAGCTGTGTACCGCGGGCCGATTTCCAGCAAATATATTTCGAAGACATCCTCGGTCACATCTGTGACACCTAAATCTACCACTCTAAGTGGAGTTCCATAAGGTGTTGATCCAGCACGACAATGTTGTATATGTCTGCCCCCACCAAAGTAATACTCATTGCCATAAACCACAATTCCTGTGTGCCTGAAGTACAAACAGAGTATCCAAAATATTGGCACATTAAAATCCCAATAAAACAAGGGTTTTATAAGAGTTATGTTGTAGGAAAAGTGATTCTGTAATGTTATAGAGATTCGTTTTACGTGCCTTAGTTTTGTGTGTAGGAAACTTTTTTGGTGTCATGTTAAATGATGAATGCAAACCCCATAAAAGAATGGCACACTAAAGATATTGGCAGGTATATCCAAAAATAAAAGGGCATGATGGCACAACCACAGTTACTATAATGTTTTGAGTCATGTCCATTTCTATACTAATTCAACTATATAGTTCATTTAGCATAACACAACCACATAATACAGATCACAGCATCAAAATTTCAACAACATAGACATAACAAATCCCCATGTCCAGTTTTCTTTGAATACAAGTGCTAATTATCGCATCAGATCAAGAACATTTTGCTCAGGACAAGCAACAAAGAAAATCACTTACCATATGCCTTCAATAGCTTTCCCCGAAACTGAATTTGAAATCTGTCGAGCAAGTCCTCGGCTTATATCATAAACATTTAGAGTAACCCTTTGATCCTCCTGCAATCAATTATAGTGATAAACTCCATATCAACTGCAAGCACTAAAGGATATTAAATTCGAACGAGAGAACAAAACAAAACTTGGCAGAGAACATTAGTATCACTTACCTCAGCCATTTACAATAGTTCAATGCAGAATTAATCAGCCGCAATCACTTGAAAGAGTTGATCCTTTTTAGTATTGAGGCAAATAGTCCAATAGAACTAATCACAAGAACCTAAAAGAATCAATAATGAAGATTGATAAGAGGCTTAAGGAAACAACCATAGAAGGGATAGATACCTTTATTAACTTAGCATGTGAAAAACATAGCAAAATCATGAGGATTGTCTCCCTCGCGGAGAAACAGGCACATCAATAATCAAACACGTGAATTCCTACCACTCTTCCAACCCCATTTTCTCAATCACAAATCAAACTCTCAATATTTCCATCATTGTCCGAAGACATGTATTAAAAAAAAAGAAAAAAAGAAAAAAGATGACAACAAGGACATTCCCCACCCCCGGGTGCTAAGAAAAGAGAAACATCTATTTGATAAAAGAAAACAATAAACAACAACTCGGTACCCACAACTTCCACAAGAATGCAATGACCCTTTTCCAAGAAACGCGTCCATTTAAAGCCCCAGATAAAACTTTTACAATTTGAACCCAGAAAACCAGACTTTTTCCCACAATGGGGTGCCACCCAATTAAGAACCCAACACCAAAATTCAAACTTTAAAACATTCACTGATCTAACACAAAATGGGCACCCCAAATTTAAGAGCTACCTTCAAGAAAAACTCTCCAAATACCGCAATCAATTCATAAGCCACACCATGAAAACAAACACATTGAACTCCATAAGATCAGAGAGAATGAGAGGAGAGAGATTTACCTTACGAGGGAAAGGAAAGAGGAACAAAAGTAACGTAGAAGATAGCGTTAATTCAAAACTCGGTTTCTGTTTTGAAAGACAAAAGATGAACGTTACATATGGTCCTTAAAATAATAAATAGAGGGACTGCGACCGCCTTTCTTTCTTTCTTTTTTTTTTTTTTTTCTTTGACCCAAATGAGCGTGAAAGCTTTGATTGAGTGAGACAAACACCGTATCAGAGGTTATTTGAATTTTAAAATTTAAATTTAAGTTAATAGAAGTTGATTGCGATTTAAATTTAATAAGAGCTGATTGCGTCCTATTAAATACAAAATGCAATCAGTTCCTATTAAATATAAAACATAATCAGCTCATATTAAATACAAATCGCAATCAGCTCATGTTACAATAAATTCAAAATTCAAATAACCTCCAATACACGGAAAATTGACTGAGGATTCTGCTAAATATTTTTATAATGAATATGCAAGACGGAAATGGTTCATTGTTCGTCTTGATTGCTGTCATCGTTCCGAGGTTGACAATAGAATCACTACGCGAAAGAGGAATATGCAAATTTTATGATGAATATGCAAGATGGAAAAGGTTCGTTGTTCGCCTTGATTAATGTCATCGTTCTGAGATTGACAATAGGATCACTACAGGAAGGACGAATATGCAAATTTTTATGATGAATATACGAAATGATCATTAACCGTGTTTGCATTTGCTTATCTATGCAAAAAGATAAAAAAAATACCGTAACTACTACGGATAGATTTTGACCATCAACCAATACATTGGAACTCAAATTCTCTCAAAGAATTGAAACTATTTCATATTTTGAAAAAAAAAATTTCAAGAACAAAAGAATCATATAATCATTAAAACCTAATAGGTAAGAAATGATAGTACTTCAGACGACGAAGACCCGTGAGGGTGCATGGCAGCTTGAGGTTGGCGTACTCGACGGTTTTTTTGTTTCTTTGGTCTGCTTGTTTATCATATTTCAAAACCTAATAGGTTGGCGTACTGTGTCAAAAGGAAAGTAACAAAGTCAGTTCATGTAAATCAATCCAGTTTCCAAGAAACGTTTTTCTTTTGTTGGTTTCTTTGTTTGTTTGATTATCTATGCTTGTTGACTTGCTTCATATGCATAGAATCTGCTTTTGTTTATGGAGGAAATTTGACCTTTGTCAGTTTTAACCATTTAATCGATTAACTTGACAAGTCAATCATTTTTGTCAGTTTTAACCATTTAATCGATTAAATCTCAAAGTTAATTGATTAAAGAAAAATAGATTGGTAGATAATTTTAAATAAGAGATAAAATAATTATTAATTAATTAATGAAGGGTAAAAGAGACAAATAGCCGCTCCGACTCGTTAACGAGTAGGCATTTCCCCTTCCTTTGCCTCCGAGTCTATTGACCTTCTAGATCCTGCTCGTCACCAATTATCTCCACGCGTGTTTTTTTCTATTTCTATTTGATTTTTTTATTTTCAATTTTCGATTTTTTTTTTTTTTTGATAACCTCAATTTTCGATTTAAATACCCTTCGTTGCATGATATATGGTAAAATAGGAGGGTAAGATTTCTCGTATTATCATACACATTTAACTCGTATTCGGTCAGTTTTTCTCTATCATTTTCTCCTTGACTTTAATCAATAATATATATTTTTTTGGTACAATCTGAGATTTCACCATATCAATTTGGAAAAAATATGTGTCATTTTAAAGAATCTTAAGTTATATCCTTTTATGTGAGAGAAAGAAAAATCATGGAATGGAGGAGAGAGTGAACAAAAATATATAAAGGTGTGGGCCCCAACTTTATGTAAGAGTGAAGTAACACAAACTATGTCATTTAAAAAGACAAGTATATTTCCCTATAAATTTATATAAATTACCTAAACTCGTCAGTACTATACCAAATTTAATGGCTTTAATTTACAATTTTTTTTATAACATTAATTTACAATTTTTAATACAATAAAAATATGAGAAAAGTTAACCGACAGAGTATCTCATATTAACTTTTGGTAATTAGTTTTCTTAAATAATTGTCAGAATTTTATTGATTTTTTCTTCTATATATACAACTTCAAAAGACTTGACGTTATTAATTATTAACTATCTATATTTGTATTCTTTTTTCTTTTGGAGATATATTTGTATTCTTTTAATTTGGGTGAATTCAAATCCATTTAGCAATGATTTCCAAAGACAAACTATCAGAATCTCTCTATGGCTGGTAGAGTGGTCCTAGCCAAATCAGTCATTTCCTCTATCCCTATGTTCCACATGCAAAATAACATCATTCCTCTGGGGATCTGTGATGAAATTGAAAAAATCCAAAGACGATTCATTTGGGGTGGTACTAAAGAAAAAAGGTCAGCCCATCTGGTTTCTTGGGAGAAATTGTGCAAGCCTAAGTGCTTGGGGGGCCTTGGTATCATTAATTTAAGGAAGCAGAATGAAGCTTTCTTAATGAAAATGGCTTGGTCTATTATTCATGATCCTCACCAGCTCTGGTCTCGGGTTCTCCTTGCTAAATATGGGAGGAAGGTGGAATTGCATGGTAATTGCATCAGTAAGGCTTATGATTCAAGACTTTGGAAGAATCTCTCTAAAATATGGCCTGTACTTCTGGACAACTTGAAGTGGAACATTGGTGATGGTAAAAACACCAATTTTTGGCTAGATGATTGGCTTGGAGATATTCCTAAGCTGCTAAATGTTGCAGTCATGGAACCCCATCCTCTGCTCATTGCTGATACTGTGGCTGACTGTATTGACAAAAACTCCAACAATTGGAACTTCACCTTTCTTCATCAGTTCTTTGAACAACATGTGGTTAATTTGATAGCAGCCATTCCCCCTCCCACTACTTCAGCTGGGTGTGATGTGCTTGCTTGGAAGGATCTGAACCCATCGATCTCTTTGGTTAAAAAGGCTTATACAAGCCTGATGAAATTTGATGCTTTATCTCCAAACTTTCACTGGGAGATTATTTGGAAATGGAAAGGCCCTGAAAAATACAAATTTCTGATCTGGAAGCTTGCTCATGGAAGGATTCTGACCAACCAATTAGTTTCCAAGTGGGGAAATACTTCTGACAGGTGCAAACTCTGCCCTGATAAGGTAGAAACCATTCTCCATGTCTTTAGAGATTGCCCCCGTGCCTCTAAATTCTGGAATTGCTCTTTGTTCACTACTCAGCCTCCTTTGTTCTTTACTGAACAGACTTTGCACATCTGGCTTGATAATTGCTTATTATTTTCTGATGTGAGACAGCCTAATTGGAGAGATTATTTCTTTATATCTTGTTGGTATATTTGGCTGTGGAGAAATAAAGATTGCCATGAACAAGATTTCAAGATGCCTGATAATGTGACTGGTGAGATTCAAAGAAATTGGGTGGTTTTGTCTAATGCTAAACAGGTGCTCAGCCCAACCTCCAGATCCTTTAGCATCAGGACTCCCACTCATTGGATTCGGCCAGAGGTGAACTGGCTTAAATTAAATGTTGATGGAGCCGTTTCTTCTAAGAGAGCAGCTTGTGGAGGTCTCTTGAGAAACAAGGATGGTGTTTGGGTTGGTGGCTTTCAATCTTTCCTTGGTTCTTGCTCTCCTCTTCATGCTGAGCTGTGGGCTATTCTCCATGGTCTCGATCTAGCTTGGCAGCTAGGTACTCCTAAAGTGATTGTTGAGAGTGACTCCTCTCAAGCAATCAACTTGCTTTCCTCTAATGGGAAAGATGCTCGACAACTGCCCCTGGTAGTTAGGATTCGAGCTTTTATGGAAAGAAATTGGATGACTGCTCTTTCTTTCACAAACAGAGAAGCTAATAGTTGTGCTGATTGGCTAGCAAAGGATGCTCTTTCCAAGCACCTTGGTGTCTACCTTCTTTTGAATCAACCGTCTGAGCTGCAAAATCTGTTGGAGAAAGATGTCCAGACCCCTGCTGGCCAACCATCTGTGTGGAATCCTGACTAAGACCTTTGTGTTGCTTCTTTGTGTTTTTCTTTTCTGCTTTTTGTTTTGTTCTTTTTTGGTTCTGTTTCTGTTTTGCTTTTTGTTGGGGCTTTGCCCCTTTTCTGTACCAAAAAAAAAAAAAAAAGACAAACTATCAACTAAGGGTGAAAGTGGGCTCGACAGGGGAAAATTTTGTCCTAAAAAGCCCAAGTCTACGTCAAAAAAATTTAATTCGACCTGACCCAAGCCTAGTACGAGCCTAACTGTTAACCTGGCTTGACCCGTTTATAAAAAAACAAATGGTCTGGCCTAAACCGTTAGCCTGTTAATTTTTAATTTCAAAGCAGAACTATGGATCATAACTTCAACGTTCAAACAGAATCATGAATCACAACAAAACTCCTACATAAGAAATAAAATCAAATTTCTATTAAAATATAATTGAATATAATCAAGCGGTAAATAATTGCAATTGATTAAATTTATATCTTTTATTTTTTTTCAAGTCATACTTATTATATTTTATTTTATTTAAAAAAAAATAATACAATATAGGCTGGCCTGTAGGCTTATAGGCCAGGACTTGTGAAAGTGGGCCTACGACCTTTTATTAAACAAGTTTTTTCAAGGCCCAAGCCCGCCCTATTTTACGAAATATACTAGATCAAGTCTGGCCTTATGTAGGCCGAGCCGTAGGTCCCTATAGGCAGTGGCGGATCCATGAATTTAATGAAGGGTGGGCACCTCCGCACCTAAAATGCAAAAAAATGGGATCTAACCTTTGCGGTTTCCATCGCCAAGAATAACTACTCTATCTTTAGGTTGAGATTTGACTCCAGGCTGTGAGAAAGGAGGAAAGAAATAAACAGCAAATAAATTTGCCAACACAAAGGTATGGGAAATTTCTTCAGCTTCAATGGCTCTGTATAATACCTCGTAAATTTAAATGTGAATTTATATGTGAAAATGTGGGTTAAACGGGCAGGATTAGCGAAAATCTTGAAATTGGGGTCAAAATGTGCACCAAGGGCAAAATGGTAATTTGTCAAAAACGTAAACCGAGGCATGAAAAATGGTGTAGGAGATCTCAAATGATAAAAAAATGCCGAAAATAGATTCAGGACGAAAAATTGAGTGAATAGACAAGTTTTGAAGATTTTGATGAAGTGATTTTCCCGGTGTAAAAATACTGCGGTATAATTGTACCGATAAGAGTGAAATTTTTATCAGTATTTTTAGGAAACAAAAATATGACATGAACGAGAAAAATACGAAGGTCATGAACTTGTGGTCGAAATTAGGTGATTGATTAAAGTTAAAACGCATGTGGGGACCCACCTAGGGCTTAAGTGACTTGAAATTCACATTTTCATGACATTTCCTCTCTCCACCCCTCCTTCTTCTCCCATGCACAACAGCTCCCTCCATGGCCAAGAACTCAAACTCCCATTTCTTGTAACTTCACCAAATCTTAACCAAATCAAGTGAAATTTGTTATGAAATCTATTGGAAATCACCTCCTAAACTCATTGGTAGCACTCTTGAGCCTTAAAAACCATTGGATTTTGAGAAAATCCTCCCCAAAAGCCGCGGCCCTTTGTCTTAGATTTTCATTCATGGAGTGGTCTGATGCTCCAATGGTTTAGTATGATGTGGAGGAGCCCTATACCAACCTTTTGTGTAAGTTTCATCAACTTTCAATGGCTTGATTAATGGATTTAATCTTATGAACTCTAAAGGGGATTTTGATGATTTGTGTAGTTAGAGAGCTCTAATGGAAAATGTGCATTAGATGATTATGTCTTAGAATAATGTGTTTGAGCTAGAAATGCAATACAAATTATTGGTGAAAAAAATGTTCATAACTTAAGAAATTTTGCATGATGCTATGGATTTGTGAAATTTGAATTGTGTAAGGAATGGATTGATGAGTAGTTGTATGATGTTGTAATACGATTATATGATTAGTATGAGTGTTGAATTGGATGGAATACCCCTAGATTGATGGGCATGAGCAATTCGACCTATTGAGGTAATGGTTGGTTGATGATGTAAAATTGGTGTTGTATGATTGTAAGTGGTGTTTAAATGGATAATAGATTGGTATGATGTTGTTGAATTGGAAGAATGTTGGATGTATTGAGTATCTGGTAAATTGGCCTATGATGATGTATAAGGAAAAATAAGTGTAAATAACCCTTTGGCCTAGGTGAATGAGTTTGGGTATGAGTAGTTTGAAATTGAATTGTTGTCTTGGAATTGATTGATGATTATGATTGTTGATCATTCAGGTTGCCTCTCATGGACGCTATGGAAGCGGATTAAGCTTGGAGCTTAAGTATGGAGCATTGGCTTCGGAGTTGAGGTAAACCTTTGGAACTCGGGTTTAGTCCCTTGTGTACTCCACCACGCCTAGTGGAAGGTTGTGTTTAGAATTTGTGTTGTTGAACATTGTGTGAATATGTATGTTCATGCATTATTGCTTGATTGTGTGACATGCTTGGAGCATGTTGTGTGTAAATTGTTTGATCTCTGGCCAGTAGATGTTTGTTGGTTTAGACTTCCGCTGGATATTCCGCTGGGGATTCCGGTCGGGTTTTGTCGTGGGGCCGACTCTGGGAGCGGTACCTGAATGATCCAAACGTGGGACTTCCGTTGGATAGGGCTCATGACGAGTTCCAGTTGGGTTTTGCCATGGGGTCGTCTCAACCATGGGAGAGGCACCAGGAAGATTCCGGGAGTTATACGATGGGGTCCTTGAACGTAATCCTGATGTGGATGTTCTTGGATTTGTGCCCAATTGTTGTGATATTTTATGCCATGCATTCATACTTTGTTATATGTTGCACATTGAGTGAGCCATGGGGTGAAGTGATCCTCTAGTACCCTTGGTTTACTGAGATATATTTGTATATCTCACCCCGCGTTTGGGGACATCATTTCAGGTTAGGTTGAGCCTGGAGGAGTGGAGCATGAGGTGCATATGGAAGGCATGGCCTGCTAGAGAATTCAGTTGGATACACTTAGCATAGGAATTTATGTTTTGAATTGAGACCATGAACCTGTGCTGCTGTGCATGTTGAAAATGCCATGCCTTTGTATATGTATAACTATATCTTGATATGTAAGTATATTCTGTGTGAGCATGAGATTGGTCCATAGCCACCTATGATGCATTGGAATCATTTAAATGTAATATGAAGGCTTTAGGCCTAGTTATGAATTGATTATAATTATGATTAGAGAAAGCATGAAATTGAACTTTGGTGGTTGAAACATAATAAGTATCATATGTGTAAATTGGACTGAGATGGGTTGTAAGTGCCCCAAGGCGTTGTTGGTCCTTGTGTGTGCCACCCATATGATTTTATATACCTTGTTGTATTAGGTTGCATTGGAAAATTGGGGAAATGTTGTAAATACAAATAAGGTGCTGCCCAATTTTCATCTCATGTATGATGAAAGGTCAAGGAATTGTTAGAATTAAGAATTGAAACATTGATGTTGTAAGCTTCTCAAATTGGTCATAAAATGTGTAGAATTGATTCCCCAAGAAAGATACATGAAAACAAAGAATATAGGAAATTGCCCAGAAGGGGGGGGCTTAAGCTTGCAAATGGAGGCTTAAGCCTGTTCAGGGGGCTTAAGCGCCCTGATGCACCTGTGAGTGGGAAAAGCCCTCTGCCGTGGGGGACTTAAGCGCCCAAGTTGGGGGCGTAAGCGCCCTGGAGCGCGCCTAAGCGCCCTGGAGCGCGCCTAAGCGCCCTTGGTGGCCTAAAAATCTCATTTTCCTCTGCCTGTGGGCGCATAAGCGCCTTGGAGCGCGCTTAAGCGCCTTGCTGTGCGAAAAAAAATGAGTTAGTAAAATTGGCATAACTTGAGCTACAGAACTCCAAATTGAGCTCGGTTTGAAACCACGCATAGCTAACGAAGAGAGCTATAAAATAGTAAGAGATGAGAGTCAAAAGATAAGTTTTAATGTAATTGGATAATAAGAAAATAGTGAATACACTAGTATTGAACTTGAACAAAATAAGTTTTCAGCCTTGTTGGTTTATGGGAGCCACTTGGCATCTTTAAATGTAAGTTGCATGGTATTAAGCTGTGTATTTCATAATTCTGCAATAAGTTTTGAGTTATGATCACAGTTATTTTAAAGGCAGAAACAAGATTAAAAAGGAAAAAAAAGTTTTCCCGTAAATTCAAATAACCGCTGTGATTGTAACTGCGCTTAATATCATATTTATTGATAACACACCGGTCCGGTAATGGGGTGTTACATTTATGGTATCAAAGCAGTCTCTTAGGGAACTCTGATGATTGTGTGATTGTGGTGAGTGCTGTATAGTTGTACGTAGACTCTTATTGAGTGCTGCACATGTGATTCCTTAGTTTGGGCCTGATCAACCCATTTCTCCGTTTCATATGTGTGGCCATTATAAGATGACTTCGTGAAAACCCTAGAGCACCAATGCCAGTCCTTAGACTGAGGTCGTGGTTGCAGTGTTGATTGCTCCACAGACATAGATGTTGTAAGTGAATTTGATGTAATTGAGGACTTAGTGAGAATAAATTGAGATAGTATGTTTAACCATTTTGGGTAGAATGCTACCATAGTTGAATGTGTGGTCTTATGGTTAGTAAGTATGATTGATGTGAGTTGATATTGCGATGATGATGTTGGTAAGTCTTCCCTATATGTATGGGGAGTTGAAACAATTGAGTATACAAGGAATTAGTGGTATAACCTTAACATGGTGAGTGGCTTGGAACACCGATGAATTCGTGAAAATTTGAATATGTGTGCTTATATGTAAGCTTGGATACATTAAGGTTAAATAAGAAGGTTATAAGACCCTTGAGAAGGGCATACACTTGGATTTATTAAGATGTTTGGATGTAGAAATAAATTGAATCATCAAAATTTGAATTGAGGAAAGGGGCGTACCTTAAAATAACTATGAAAATGATGTGTTAGGTGCTTCAATGTTGAAAAATGGGACTTTAGTCCATGATGAGTTAATATTGGCTGAACATGAGTGAGAGTAAAATAATGTATAGAAAGTACAATGTAAGAAGTTGAGGAAAGTGCCATGGATGGCATGAGACAATTTTATTGAGAGTATGATGGTCCATAATTGAATGAGGGTTTGACTGGACAATAATGTCATAAGAGAAACAAAGGTGATATGAGAAAGGATAACTAAATGTGGTGTAGTAATGGTGTTGATATGCTTTGATGATGTTGAGTAGTTGTGATTTGTTTATGTTGTGACAGGATTATATGGCTACACTGATGTATAGTATTTTACTTGAGAATGGCTCTTTGTAGGGGTTCAGGTGGGATATTACATAAGAGAATTGACCCTGAATGGATGCCTCTTGGAAACTCCAAGAGGTGATTATTATATTTTGAAAGGGCATAATGGCTAGGGGATATTTGAAATGGACTATGATAATACAAAATTGCATGATGGTTTAGAAATATATATATATATATATATATTGTATATAGAGTTGGATAATGATATATATATATATATATATATATATATATATATGTATATATATATCTATGTACCTTGTGAAGGCCTGGGCGCCTACATATAAATACCTGTGTTGTCATAAAATTATTAAATTCTTTGGTAAAAGGATAATCATGTTGAGTGAAACCCCTATGATGGGAAGTATCTTAAGAGATGGTCTCTTTGGAGTGTCATTGGACGCTCAATCTGGTATGGGATTCATTATGGAGTCCCGGGGTGCAAGTTATACCTTAGCACACATGTTGATAATGATGTGATGATTAAGATTGTCCTGGGTTCCCTTGTGGATTGAATCCTAAGAGGTGTTGCTCTTGGAAGTCCCAGGCGAGCACCGCTCAAAGTTGAGAGTTACCTGGTGGTCCTGATGCGCTGAATGCATGGACTAGTAAATGATGGCACTCCTTGTGTCGTAGTGAAATACTGAGAGAAAAAGTCATGTTGTTTTAATGAAATGGATCTTATACAGTGTTGAGCATAGTGCTATGAGTCATGTTAGACAATGGATTAGAACTGTAACCGAGCATGGGTACTATTAAAAGTTGTAAAATATGTGCCGAAGTATGAGAAAGATGTTGGAAGCATGTGGTGATGATTATGTTATGGACTAGGACTAATGACTAGTCAAGTTAAATGAATAGACTGTTCGAGGAAAGAACCATATCTATGAAGTCATAGTGGATTGTGCATAAGTAAGATATAACTAGTATACCATTATGTGTTTATACAAAATACTTTTGCCGTTAAATAAGGATATGATATGAATATTGTTATCTCAGTATGGATTATGGTCCCGAAGATTATTATTATCTTGTATAAGTAATGTGATAGGAGGGAGTATCTTGTGTTAGTGGGACTGTTAGTACAGCCGATGGTATGTTACCTCTTCTTGCGTGAATTATAAGGACAGATTCTCTGATAGGTGGGTGATTGCACCTGGGGCCCTTAGGACAACAAGAGCTCGAGGGGTTAAACCTGAGGATGTTTTTACCCACTGCATTGGAGGACTGTATCTTGTGAGGAACACAAGAGGTGAATTTGGATAACTTAAAGATTACAATAGTATGTCAAATGGAATACATCATGTGAGGTGCCATGAGATGGTAGTTTGATGTATGATTTTGAGCACTCGGAGACGGGCAAGTGCGTATATCAAGTGTGGTGGTATGGATTTGGGTTTTACGAAAATCGTGAAGTGAATCGTGGGAGTCTCACCCTATGTGAAGGGAATAGAAAATTGATTAGTACTGATGGATTGAGTCAAGGTCTTATGGGAAGGCTTGTGATGATGAGATGTTAAGATGGTGGCCTGATGGCCTTTTATAAAGGGTTAATTGTGATTGAGTAAAGTAAGGAGGTGTGATACTAGCTGGTAAATAGAATGGTACTTGGTAAAATAAAAAGGCGGACAGTTTTGACTTGATGATGGAATATGTGTTGAAGATGCACAATGTGGATGTTGTTCTTGACTAGGTAACATAATATATAATTGTGGGTGCTTGTAGTACTTTGAATAGTCCGAGAGACTTGTATACCAGCCGATATTGAATTATGAAAGTAATGACAGTGATGGATTTAGTTCCGTATGACATGATAGGTAAATTTCGAAAATCCCTGTATGATGGGACATGTATAAGAGAGATATGATGATATGGTACCTTAGAATGATACTTACTGGTTGAATGAAAGGATTATGAAGGTGAGGTGTACAGAATGAAACCTGTGTGAAGTTGATAACATGAGTATGGAAATCTTAGGCATGTTGCCTTTAATGTGAGAAATCAATGATGAACTATGTGTCAAGCTTGGAGATGGCTAGGTGAAATTGTAAGTATGGTCTTGTATATAGAAATTCATGAGTGGATTCGTGGTTGAAGGCTTTGAAAAGGCCAATGTGATTTAACAATGGTAATGTATGGTCCACTAAGTGATAGTTCAATGTCTTGAGAAATGGATTCGCCAATGTGTTTTGCCCGAAGTTGGTAAACCTGTGAGGTTAGATTCGACAGTTGGGCACAGAGATGGTGCTTGTTTTAAGAGCAAGTGCAGAAGTGAAATTGTACGTTGTAGGTTAAGAATATGAGAAAGAGTATATGTATATACCACCTGTGGCTAAATGCCGTAAGTGGGGATTATTCCCTCAGAAAAGATAAATTGCAATGAGTGTAAACTAGATGATAGACTCGGTGAAATTGCGCTGAGGAACTGTTGAGGATACCAGAAGGGTATGTAGTGTGGACTAAAATGTGTAAAAGAATTGATTGTTTAACAAAGTAAGATCATGTGATGAGTGTTACCGAAAGGAATTTAATGACGAGAGTACATACTTTGTAGAAATAAAACTCAAATAAGGACGATTGTGGCTGTAAGTGCCAGAGATTGAGAATTGCCTGTGAGGCACAAATTTAATTGGGTCGGGTATTGTCGGCCAGTTAATCGGATTATTAAGATTGCCAAGAGAAATTATGGGCTATATATGTTAGGTAGCATGGCTTGTGAAAAGAAATTGGTAAAGCAGAGAAGTGCGTAACTGCAATGTGTGTTCCGGTTGTTCACATATGGTGACACCGGATGATATTGAAATTTGGGAGGGCTTGAAGACTCCCGTTGGGCCTTTGAAATATTGGGCCATTGTGAAAATAGGCTGAGAAGCCAAAGAATTGCAAGGTTAAAGATTCAGTAAGAAGTCCGCACACCTGATGAAGCTACTTGGGGACGGGAGACTGAGATTCTCCGGCTGTATCCTGAGTTCGCATATAAGTATAATTTAATTTTGCGGACAAAATTCCAAAAAGGTGAGGTGAATATACACCTCGTAAATTTAAATATGAATTTATATGTGATAATGTGGGTTAAAAGGGTAGGATTAGCGAAAATCCTGAAATTGGGGTCAAAATGTGCACCAAGGGCAAAATGGTAATTTGCTAAAAACGTAAACCGAGGCATGAAAAATGGTGTAGGAGATCTCAAATGATAAAAATAATGTCGTAAATGGATTCAGGACGAAAAATCGAGTGAATAGGAAAGTTTTGAAAATTTTGATGAATAGTGATTTTCCCGGTGTAAAAATACTGCGGTATAATTGTACCGATAAGAGTGAAATCTTTATCAGTATTTTTAGGAAACAAAAATATGACATGAACAAGAAAAAATACGCAGGTCATGAATTTGTGGTCGAAATCAGGTGATTGATTAAAGTTAAAACGCGTGTGGGACCCACCTAGGGCTTAAGTGACTTGAAAGTCGCATTTTCATGAGATTTCCTCTCTCCTACCCTCCTTCTTCTCCCGTGCGCAGCAGCTTCCTCCATGGCCAAGAACTCAAAACTCCCATTTCTTGTAACTTCACCAAATCTTAACCGAATCAAGTGAAATTTATCATGAAATCTATTGGAAATCACCTCCTAAACTCATTGGTAGCACTCTTGAGCCTTGAAAACCATTGGATTTTGAGAAAATCCTCCCCAAAAGCCGCGATCCTTTGTCTTAGATTTGCATTCATGGAGTGGTTTGATGTTCCAATGGTTAATTATGATGTGGAGGAGCCCTATACCAACCTTTTGTGTAAGTTTCATCAACTTTCAATGGCTTGATTAATGGATTTAATTTTATGAACCCTAAAGGGGATTTTGATGATTTGTGTAGTTAGAGAGCTCTAATGGAAAATGTGCATTAGATGATTATGTCTTAGAATGATGTGTTTGAGCTAGAAATGCAATAAAAATTATTGGTGAAAAAAATGTTCATAAATTAAGAAATTTTGCATGATGCTATTGATTTGTGAAAGTTGAATAGTGTAAGGAATGGATTGATGAGTAGTTGTATGATGTTGTAATATGATTATATGATGAGTATGAGTGTTGAATTGGATTGAATACCCCTAGATTGATGGGCATGAGCAATTTGACCTATTGAGGTAATGGTTGGTTGATGATGTAAAATTGGTGTTGTATGATTGTAAGCAGTGTTTAAATGGATAATAGGTTGGTATGATGTTGTGGAATTGGAAGAATGTTGGATATATTGAGTATGTGGTAAATTGGCCTATGATGATATATAAGGAAAAATAAGTATAAATAACCCTTTGGCCTAAGTAAATGAGTTTGGGTATGAGTAGTTTGAAATTGAATTGTTGTCTTGGAATTGATTGATGATCATGATTGTTGATCATTCAGGTTGACTCTCATGGACGCTATGGAAACGGATTAAGCTTGGAGCTTACGTATGGAGCATTGGCTTCGGAGTTGAGGTAAACCTTTGGAACTCGGGTTTAGTCCCTTGTGTGCTCCACCACGCCTAGTGGAAGGTTGTGGTTGGAATTTGTGTTATTGAACATTGTGTGAATATGTATGTTCATGCATTATTGCTTGATTGTGTGACATGCTTGGAGCATGTTGTGTGTAAATTGTTTGATCTCTGGCCAGTAGATGCGTGTTGGTTTGGACTTCTGCTGGGGATTCCGGTCGGGTTTTGCCGTGGGGCTGACTCTGGGAGCGGTACCAGGATTATCCAAACGTGGGACTTCCGCTGGATAGGGCTCATGAGGAGTTCCAGTTGGGTTTTGTCATGGATTCGTCTCAACCATGGGAGAGGCACCAGGAAGATTCTGGGAGTTATACGATGGGGTCTTTGAACGTAATCCTGATGTGGATGTTCTTGGATTTGTGCCCAGCTGTTGTGATATTGTATGTCATGCATTCATACTTTGTTATATGTTGCACATTGAGTGAGCCATGGGGTGGAGTGATCCTCTAGTATCCTTGGTTTACTGAGATATATTTGTATATCTCACCCCGCGTTTGGGGACATCATTTCAGGTTAGGTTGAGCCTAGAGGAGTGGAGCATGAGGTGCATATGGAAGGTATAGTCTGCTAGAGAATTCAGTTGGATACACTTAGCATAGGAATTTATGTTTTGAATTGAGACAATGAACCTGTGCATGTTAAAAATGTCATGCCTTTGTATATGTATAACTATATCTTGATATGTATGTATATTCTGTGTGAGCATGGGATTTGTCCATAGCCACCTATGATGCATTGGAATCATTTAAATGTAATGTGAAGGCTTTCGGCCTAGTTATGAATTGATTATAATTATGATTAGCAAAAGCATGCAATTGAACTTTGGTGGTTGAAACATAATAAGTATCATATATGTAAATTGAACTGTGGTGCGTTGTATGTGCCCCAAGGCGTTGTTGGTCCTTGTATGTGCCACCCATATGATTCTATATACCTTGTTGTATTAGGTTGCATTGGAAAATTGGGGAAATGTTGTAAATACAAACAAGGTGCTGCCCAATTTTCGTCTCATGATGATGAAAGGTCAAGGAATTGTTAGAATTAAAAATTGATACATTGATGTTGTAAGCTTGTCAAATTGGTCATAAAATGTGTAGAATTGATTCCCCAAGAAAGATACATGAAAACTAAGAATATAGGAAATTGCCCAGAAGGGGGGGCTTAAGCTTGCAAATGGAGGCTTAAGCCTGCTCAGGGGGCTTAAGCGCCCTGATGCACCTGTGAGTGGGAAAAACCCTATGTCGCGGGGGGCTTAAGCGCCCAAATGGGGGCTTAAGCGCCCAAGTTGGGGTCTTAAGCGCCCTGGAGCGCGCTGAAGAGCCCTGGAGCGTGCTTATGTGCCCTGGAGCGCGCTTAAGCGCCCTTGGTGGCCTAAAAATCCCATTTTCCTGTGGGAGCATAAGCGCCCTGTCGTGCGAAAAAAAATGAGTTAGTAAAATTGGCATAACTTGAGCTACAGAGCTCCAAATTGAACTGCGGTATATTGTACCAAAAAGTTCGAAAATATGATAAGTATTTCTAGAAAGTAAAAATATGACGTGAACTAGAAAAATACATAGGTTATGAATTTGTGGGTTAAAATGAATGATTTAAGAAAGTTAAATGACGCGTGGGACCCACTTAAGTGACTTAAGTGGGTGGAAAGCCAAAAGAGACACAAAAATCTGATTTTCTCTCTCCTATTTCCTCCTCCACCATCGAGCTTCTTGTCCGTTGTTGGGTCTTGGAGCTTTTTGATTTTCATCTCTTTTTCTAGCCATTTTTAGGATAAAATCCCAATTACAAAGTTATTCCCCTTGATCTTGTGAGTGACTTTCATGTAGAGTCCACCTTGTGGGGATCATTGTGTGAGGAGAAAACCTCCATTTTCAGCCACAAAATTTGGAGCATTTTGGGGAAATTTTGGTACTTTTTGGTTTGATTCATTGGTTAGAGATTATCCCCTTGGACCCTAGGAAGCTATTGGTGGTAAGTTTCTACACTCTCTTTGAGTTTTCAATGAGATCATAAAATGGATGAGGGTTTTGATTATGTGTTGATGAGTTGTAGTAGTTAGGGGCATTAAATGATATGTCTCCTTTGGAATTAAATGCTTAGAATGATAAATGATGATGATTGATGCAATAAAAATTATGGTGATTTGTAAATTGTAACTTAGTGAGATTTATGATTTGGAAAGTGCTGGAACTTCAATACTTTGTGAAATTGATATGTTGGATGATGGTGTGGTTGAGTTGTGGAGCATTAGTATGAATTAATTATAGGATTATGTGATGGGTGTGAGTGTTGAATTGAATTAAAAACCTTGGAGTATACTTCCATGAGGAATTCGAACCATAGGGGAAAATAAGGAAAAATGATGTGAAAATATGGTATGATCAATGGTTGATGCCTTGGTGCATGAATGGTTAATTGGTGAGTTAGTTCAAGGATTAAAATGATTTAGATAGGTGAAGTATTAAAAAAATAGCCTTTAGGCCTAAGTGGTTATGTTGGTTATTATTATTGTGAAGTTGATTTATTGTATGCAAGTGTTGATGATCATGGTTATTTGATCAATATAGGTTACCTCACACGAGCTCGATAGAGGTGGATTAAGCTTGGAGCTTACGTGGGAGAGCATTACTTGTGGAGCTGAGATAAACTCTTGGTACTATGGTTTTATCCCCTTCTGTGTTCCGCCACACCTAGTGGAAGGTAGTGGTTGGATTGTGTGCTCTTTGACATTGTATGAAATTTTATGTTCATGCATTATTACCTTGATTGTGTGACATGCTTGGAGCATGTTGTGTGACATTTCTGTGATCTCTGGCCAGTAGATGTGTGTGGTTTAGACTTCCGCTGGTGATATCCCTTTGGGGGATTCCAGTCGGATTTTGCCGTGGGACCATCTCTGGGAGCAGTACCAGGATGATCCAAATGTGAGACTTCCGCTGGATAGGTCTCTTGAGGAGTTCCAGTTAGGTTTTTCCATAGGGTCGTCTCATCCATGGGAGAGGCACTGGGAAGCTTCTCGGGAGTTATATGATGGGGTCCTTGGACGTAATCCGTGTGTGGATGTTCTTGGATGTTAGCCCAGTCTGTTGTGATTTTATATGTTATGCATTTTATATGATGATCATTGTATGCACATTTAGTGAGCCATGGGGTGAAGTGATCCTCTAGTACCCTTGGTTTACTGAGATATATTTATATATCTCACCCCGTGTTTGGGGACATCATTTCAGGTTATAGTGAGCAGATCTTCGAGCAAGAGGCCTGCTTAGTGGAGGATTTGATCATGGTGTGCATACGAAGAGCATAGAATTTTGGAGGATTACATTTGATGCACATAGCATAGTGTTTAGCATTTTTGGACTTAGGTTATGAACATATTGCATGTTGATATTGCCATGCTTTTGGGGTTTTCATGACTATATTCTAAGTTTTTTGTAATTTATGTATATTCTATGCCTTTTGCTTACATTGGTATTTTGGTGAGCATGTGACTTGTCTATGGCCACATATTGTATTTTGAGGCATTTGGGGACTTAGTGTTGTAAATGAGCCATATGAAAACTAATTGGCACTTTAGATGATGGATATCGTAAATGATGCATTGTATGAGAAAGATGCATGATGGAAGGGCTTATGGCCTACATTAGTAATTGTACATGTGTTATAATAAGTATTAAGGTGTTAGGAGTGAATTACTGATTCCCTTTGAAGTAAAAAAGCTGCCAAGATGTGAATTTACAGTAAGGGAATCGATTCCCTTCAGTGTGGGAATCGATTCCCTAAAACAGGGGACGCGCAATTAAGCCACTGTGATGTATAGGAATCGATTTTCTAGTTCAGGTTTCGATTCCTAAAAACAGGGGAGCCAAAATGAAGCTATTGCCTCCTACTGTAGCATGCTGGGAATCGACTCCCTGCAATATGGGAATCGATTCCCACTGTATAAATTTTGAAAATAAGTCATTTTATAAACTGGAGTTGATGGTATTTCTCAGTAGTGTTATAAAGAATAAGTATTATGCTTTCGTAAGTTTTGCAATTATAATTACAATGTTACTTCTAAGTGATTACATAAATGATTAATGGATAATAACAAGGAATCTAATAAAAGAAAAAGTTTACCCGTAATATTATTAACTCAATTAATGTGATTGTAACTGCGCTTAATACCATATGCAATGATAAAATTACCGGTACGTAACAAGCTGTTACAGCATACATGCTGATACTTTGAACTTGTGTTATTGGTTTCTGCATTTGAGCATATTAACAAAGAATTCAAACATCTTTAGTGGTTCAACTGATATGAGTCGTATTTTCAAGCCATATTTGGACCAGTTTGTAATAGTATTTATTGATGACATCCTGATTTATTTTAAAAGTAAAAAGGAGCATACGGAGCATCTGAGGACTGTGTTGCAGGTGTTGAAAGATAAAAAGTTTTATGCTAAGCCATCTAAGTTTGAATTCCGGCTATCTGAGGTGCAATTTCTGGGTCATGTTATTTCTGCTAGTGGTGTTGCTGTGGATCCAAGTAAGATTGAAGCAGTAAGTGACTGGGAAGGACCTAAGATTGTGACTGAGATCAAGAACTATTTGTGTTTTGCTGGTTATTAACACACGTTTATACAAGGATTTTCTTCTATGGTACTTTCGTTGACCCGATTGACACAAAAAGATACTCCTTTTGTGTGGACCCAGGAATATGAGGAGTGTTTTTTTACTCTGAAAAAAAATTGACTACTGCTCCTGTGTTGACTCTTCCCGATCCTGAAGGTGATTTTGAATTATACTGTGATGCTTCCAAGAAAGGTTTGGGGAGTGTGTTGATCCAAGAAAGGAGAGTGGTTTCTTATGCTTCTAGGCACTTGAAGCCTCACGAGGAGAATTACCCGACGCACGACTTGGAGCTTGCTGCTATTGTGTTTGCCTTGAAAATCTGGAGCCATTTTCTATACGCGATGAAGTTTGTTGTGTTCAGTGAGCACAAAAGTGTGAAATGTTTGTTTGACAGAAAGAGTTGAACATGAGACAACGGAGATAGGTGGAATTCTTAAAGGATTATGATTTTGAACTGAAATACCTTCCAGGTAAAGCTAATGTGGTGGCGGATGCTTTGAGTAGGAAGTCTGTCAGTTTGTCTCATATGATCATGTGGGATAATGAAGTGATTGAGCAGTTCCGGGATTTGAGAATAGCATATTCTTTGCAAGTAGGATTTGTGACATCGAGTTGACTAGAATTGAGAATGATTTGATTGAGAAGATTGAAGAGACTCCAATACAACAGTATTAAATATTTGATAGGCCAGAGCGGTGTATCTGTGAATGAACAGGAAGTGTTGTTATATTAGGGCAGGATTGTGGTTCCCAAGGAGTTAGCAGAGGAAGTTATGGTTGAGACCCATAAGGGTCAGTATGCTATTCACCCAGGTAATACAAAAATGTATCAAGAACTGAAAGTTAAGTTCAGGTGGTCTGGAATGAAAAAGGATGTTGCAGATTATGTATCAAAGTCTGGTTACGATTCAATTTGGGTTATAGTGGACAGACTTACGAAGTCTACACATTTTCTGCCAGTGCGAGTGGATTTCTTTACGGAGAGATTAGCAAAACTATATGTGAATGAGATTGTAAGGCTCCATGGGATTCCGGTTAGTATTGTAAGTGATCAGGACCCGAAGTTTACTTCACGTTTTTTAGGAGCTCTGCAGCAGGCTTTTACTGGGTATTACCCGCAGACTGATGGTCAGATTGAGAAGACCATACAGACACTTGAGGATATGTTTAGAGCTTGCACATTGGAGCAGGTTACTGCTTGGGACATGTACTTGTCATTGGTGGAATTCTCGTATAATAACAATTTTCATACCAGTCTGGGCATGGCATCATATGAGGCATTGTATGGACGGAGATGTCGTACTCCTACTTGTTGAACCGAGGTAGGTGAAAATGAAAGATTTAGTCCGGATTTTGTGCAGGAAACTACAGTGAAAATTGAAATGATCAAAGAAAAACTTAAATATGCAAAAAATCGGCAGAAGAGTTATTATGATAATAGACACAGACCGTTGGGATTTGAAGAAGGTGACCATGTATTTGTGCGGTTATCTTCGATCAAGGGTGTTGGTCGTGCATTGGGTGTAAGGAAGTTGAGTCCTCGGTTCATAGGGCCGTATCAGATTATGAAAAGAGTGGGATTAGTGGCCTATCAGCTTGCCTTACCTCCACAATTGTCGAATCCACACGATGTTTTCTATGTATCGCAGTTGTGGCGTTATGTTCTGGATGAATCACATGTGGTGATACCAGATGATATTGAAATTCGGGAGTGAAAAAAGGTTTAGAAGCAAGATAGTTCCAATGTTAAAGATCCAGTGGGAAGAACGTACACCTGAGGAGGCTACTGGGGAACAGAAGGATGAGATTCTCTGGCTGTATCCTGAGTTAGCGGATATGTATGATTTAATTGTGCGGACAAAATTTCAAAAATGAGGGGTGAATATAAAACCTCGTATTTCTTAAACGTAAAATTACATATAAAAATGTGGATTAAGGGGCAGGATTAGTAAAAATCCTGAAATTAGAGTCAAAATACAAAAGAAGGGTCAAATGGTGATTTGCCAAACACGTAAGAAAACTTCAAACCAACATAACTTGAGTTTTAGGGCATGGATTTGAGTGATTCCAAAGCCGAACTTATGTAAAATCTTGAGAAGAACACATTGCAACCCTTATTTTCGAGTGGGGATTATTATGGAGTGTAACACCCCATTACCGTACTGGTGCATTATCATCAATTATGATATTAAGCGCAGTCACAATCACAACAGTTATTTGAAATTACGGAAAAACTTTTTCTTTTTAATAACATTCGCACTTTTAAAATAATCGTATCAGAGAATATACTAACTATGATCACAACTCAAAACTTATAGCGGAATTATGAATACAGTAGCTTAATACCAAACAATTTACATTTGAAGGTTGCTAAGTGGTTCCCATAAACCAACAAAGCTTAAAACTCCTTCTTTCCATGTTTAACACTAAATGCCTTCACCTTTTTTTTTACTCTAAGAATTTTATAACTCTCAAATGATTCTCATTCTCTAATATGTTATAGATTTCTTCGTTAGCTTCGCGTGGGTTCAAACCGTGCTCAATTTGGAGCACCGTAGCTCAACTCATTAAACTTCACCACATAGGCATCCACCGTCATATTGCCTTGCACCAACCTATCAAATTCTCCCTGCTTAGCTTCCTTAGAATCTCTAGGAAAATACTCTTCATGAAACAAGCTTTGGAGTAGTGGCCAAGTCATTTCTTGTCCTTGTATCTCAAATGGTCTCGAAGCATTGCACCACCACTCGTGTGCCTCACCTTCCAACATATATATTGAGTACCTCAGCTTCTGAGCATCCTGACACCTCATAACTTTAAAAATCTTCTCCATGCCTTGTAGCCATGTAGTGACTACCTTAGGATCCTTAGATCCCAAAAAGGAGAGATCGACCTTCTCTCTTCTGCAGATGCCTCTTCAAAGTGTTCAGCAAGAACAATATGTTGACTAGCATCACCAGTGTGATGACTAGCCTCACTCTCCCTATAACACCTCACATTTCTAAAATATATATTAATATATTAAATATGGATTAAAGGGAAGGATTAGTGAAAATCCTGAAAATTAGGTCAAAATACAAAGGAAGGGTAAACCGGTAATTAGCCAAACACGTAATCCTAGAAAGGTAAAATTGAGTAGGAGGTCTCAAATGAAAAAAATAACCTTGGAAATGGATTCAGAACAAAAAATTGAGTGGTTAGGTAAGTCTCTGAAAATTCGGTGAATAATGTTTTACTGGGTAAAGATACCGCGGTACAGTTGCACCGTAAAGCGTGTCAATTGAGTTTTGAACTCTAGATTTTGATATAAGTTATAAATGGTACATAGGATTAGGAAATATGATCTCTGGTGAAAATTGATGGAAATTAGTGTGTTTGGGGAAGCGTGCCCACGATGCACATAACAGCTTAAAACTGCAATTTCTCCTAACGACCAGAAAACTCCGGATTCATCTGATGAAGGGCAGTTAAAGGACAATGGTTAATGTTAAAAATTATAGTTTCTAAATAGGTTATGAAATTATGGACGTTTAGTGGAATAGGCGAGAGATTTGAATTAGTTTGAAATCGCGTGAGTGGCGGTGGGGCCCATCTCACTTAAGTGGACTTAGCCACTTGTTCCATGCATTATTCATCATCACTCAAAATCTCATATCTCTCTCTAAAAGCTATGAAACACAAAGAAAAGGAGGAGGAAGACTTGGCTTGGTTCTAGATGATCTAGCCACCGATTTCAACAAAATTTGTCATGAAACTTCAAGTAAACGACGATCCGGACACAACCATACCATCCACAAGCCTTGAAACTCACTCATTTGAGAGGGAGGAGGCAAAATCAGCCACAAAAATTGGTGGCATCTTTGAATTTTTGGAGTTGTGTTCAAGCCATTGCTCGGGGATCACTTGGAAGGGTCCTAGACCAAGCTTGTGAGTATGTTTCAACCCATTTTATGGCTTGATTCATGAATCTAGATTTTGAAAATCTAGAGCTAAATTGCATGATTGATTTAGTTAGAGAGCTCAAATAGAAATTGTGTATTAGGCAATTGTGGCTTAGAATGATGTTTTAGAGTGATCAATATCATAATTTTTTTTTGAGAAATTTGGATGATAACTTGGTGAATTTTTGGGTTGTGATTCCATATCTTTGTGATTTTGATTGGTTGTAGGATTGTGTATTTGAGTTATTGGGTGTTTGTATGAGTTAATAGTAGGATTGTATAATATGTGGGAATGTTGAATTGGATTAAATAACTCTTGGTGTAGGGCCGTGAATATTTCGGCCAAGAGAGCTAATTATGGAGTGAGATGTTGTAAAATTATGCAATTAGAGGTTGGATTGATAAATGGTATCTAGAGGTGTTGTGTGATGAGTGGATGCATGGAAAGTCAAAGGAAAAAATACTTGGATTGTGTGGAGTTTGCAATTGGACCTAGGGTGGAAAAAATGGAAAAAATGATATTGTGATGGTGTAGGATGGAAAGTAGGATATAAAATGGTGTTGTGGTAGCCTTAGGATGCTAAAGAAAAATAAAATGAAAATTTAGGAAATATTTTGGGATTTAAGCCTATGTTGGCCGAACCTACCATGTGTAGGGGAGGAATTTTGATGTTTTGTGATCTTGGTGGATTCACCTTGTATTGATGATCCTTGTGTGATCATTGTAGGTTACCTTTTGTAAGAACCCGCACCGTTAATTAAGGAAATTAATTAATTAAATATGAGAATTAGAAAATAATTCCATAATTGACCCTAATAATTATTATGAGGCTTTAATAATTATGGTAAGTGAGTAAAAATACTGAAAGTCGCTTTTCTGACGAAAAGTGCGGATACCGGTTCTGCTACCCGATATAAATGCGTACCGATGAAGTATCCCGAAAAATTATAATAAGTGCATGAATATTTCTAGAATAATATATAGGACTTGTAAAACAAGTTTCAAGTTAAAATAATGAGAACTGGTGCCATAACTGATACTGGCTATGGAAAAGCGCGTACCGGAAAGGTGTTGCGAAAAATAAAATAAAAATATGATAAATCTTAGAAAAATGAGTAGGTTCAGAATCCTAAGTTTGGGATTAAAATATTAAGCGTAGTATTTAGCACTAATACAGTGTGATTAAGCTTTAACCGGCTATAAATATAACTTTTTCACAAAACCGTAGCCATTTTTCTATTGCTACGTGACCTTAAGGAAGCTGACCAGCCTTTGTGCACTATTCCATTGCCTTCCTTCCTTCCTCTTAGGAGCCTTGGGTGACATTCTTCTACTTTCCCTTCACCAAAACACCTTGAGTGGGTGAGGACTTGTCTTGAGAGTGAGTAAGGGACTCCATCTCTGAGTTTAGGTTCTGAGTTTGAGTGGTTGTGAAGGATGAGTTCTTAGATCTCTTGGAGAGAGCCTTGGTCTTAGCATTTTTAGCTTGAAAGAGTTATCTTTGGTGCAAAGAACCAACCCTTTGGTGTGCCATTTTTGTGTACCTTGGAGGTCAGATTATAGGAGCTTCATAGAGAGCTCCATGAGCACCCCTTTTGCTATTTTGAAACTCATGGGTATATGCCTCAACACTTCCCTTTGTGTTTTCATGAATATGACATGAATTGAAGATGTAAAATTATGAATTTTGATAATTTAAACGTTGGTTGATGAACCTAAGTGTTAAAATGCATGCTAAGTCGATGGGAAAGATGTATCTAGGTGAAAGATGGAATTTTAAATGGATATTTTCGTGCTAGGCTGCTGTTTGTGGCCTCTGTCGTGAAATATCCGGATATGGCATATCCGGATATGATATTCGGATATTGGGACAGAAACAAACTTGTTTCGGTAAAAATTCAATATCTTGAGCTACAGAGCTCCAAATCGAGTTCCGTTTGTACCTATGTGTAGCTAACACATAGGGATATAACTCTGCAAAATTTTGTAGCCATTGGTTAAGTTATTAATCTCGGTTTTAGTTTGAAGTGGGGTCTTGGCTGCTGGAAATTTAGTTTGCAGCAGTCAGTTTGCGAAAATCATAACCGGAGTTATACAACTCCGATTGAGACGTAAAATATGTCGTTGGAAAGCTTGTGATGTATAGTTTAACATAGTAAAATCTCAGAATTTTTGGTAAAGATTTGCAACTGCAGTTTTAAAAATGGAACCTTGGGAGTGATATCTCGCGAAATGCGGAAACTGCATTCTGTCGCGAAATATCTGGATATGATATCCTGATGTTGATATCCAGAAATGGGCTTGGAGATATACAGATATGGATATCCGAATATGGCCCTGACATATATCCGGATATTCTGAGTTTTCGTGAATAGTAACGGTACTGTTCATACAGAAGGCCATTCTAGGCTTGTGGACCCATGATTGGTCAGTGTGGACTTCTGTAATAATTAACCTAAGTCAGAATCTAAGGGATTAAGGGCTTAAGTCTTTGTGAGAAGCCTAAAGACGTAAAACGTAAAGGAAAGACGTTGTCTTTATGTTATATGCTTATAGAGTATGAATATCGATATGATTGTTGGTCTAAAACAGATTGTGATTCTTCTGTGTGTGGACTTTGAGCTTGTGTGGACTTGGCTTGGATTGATTGCTTAAGAGATAAGATTTCGTGTCCTCGGCTTTGCCATTGTTGGTTCAACCATGTCCCATGGGGGGATGGTTTATATGCATGATGTTGTTTTCATGTATTATTTGATAAATGCTGTTGAGCTGTTATATGTGAGTGCCTTTTTGATATGCATGTGGTGTGCCACCTATACGGTAAGCCGGAGTATGTGGTACATACAAGATGGTGAGGCTGTGGGTGAGGTGCAAGAGATGTTCCTTGTACTAACTGTAGGTAATAGACGTATTCCTGCATTTTTCTGGCCAGTAGAATAGTGATAACACACATGGCATGATTATCTGTTGCACTGCATTGGTTTTGGAACTTATATTGTTGGACTATTTTTAGAACTTATATTGCAGATGTAAGTGAGCTTGGGGTGGAAGATCCTTGAGGACCCCTTGTCTTACTGAGATTTCTTTTTAGAGATCTCACCCAACGTTTGGGGCACACTTTCATGTTCAGGTAATGCTGAGATTGATACCTCGGGCGGCAGGAGGCCGGAGCTGAGTAGATGATTGCTGTTATTATTATATGCTGGGTGCTGACTTGTTATCTTTCTGATTATGTTATTATTGTTGAGACTCTGTTGGGCTTGTTTTCCTTATTGGGTGAGCATGGGGATTATCCATGCCACGTTGACTTGACTTTGCTATTTTAGTTTTGGGTTGTAATAATGTATCAGGATTATGTTCAGACTACGTGTTGTAGTTCCGTGATTTTAGATACTCACTGTTATTAATGGATATTTTTGTGCTAGGTTGCTGTTTGTGGCCTCTTTCGTGAAATATCCGGATATGGCATATCCAAATATGATATCCGGATATTGGGACAACAACAAATCTGTTTCGGTAGAAATTTGATATCTTGAGCTAAAGAGCTCCAAATCGAGTGCCATTCGGACCTATGTGTAGCTAACACATAGGAATATAACTCTAAAATTTTTTGTAGCCATTGCTTAAGTTATTTAATCTCAGTGTTAGTTTGAAGTAGTTTCTTGGTTGCTGGAAATTCAGTTTGTAGCAGTCACTTTGCGAAAATCATAACCGGAGTTATACAACTCCGATTGAGACGTAAAATATGTCTTTGGAAAGCTTGTGATGTCTAGTTTAACATATTAAAATCTCATAATTTTTGGTAAAGATTTGAAAATGAAGTTTTAAAAATGGAACCTTGGGAGTGATATCTCGCAAAATGCGGAAACAACATTCTATTGCGAAATATCCGGATATGATATCCAGATGTTGATATCCGGATATGGGCTTGGAGATATAAGGATATGGGTATCCGGATATGGCCCCGAAATATATCCGGATATTCTGGGTTTTTGTGAACAGTAACAGTACTGTTCATACAGAAGGCTATTCTGGGCTTGTGGACCCATGATTAGTCAATGTGGACTTCTGTAATAATTAAACTAAGTTAGAATCAAAGGGGTTAAGGGCTTAAGGCTTTGTGAGAAGCCTAAAGATGTAAAACATAAAGGAAAGGCATTTTCTTTATGTCATATGTTTATAGAGTATGAATATTGATATGATTCTTGGTCTAAAACAGATTGTGATTCTGTGGTGTGTGTACCATGAGCTTGTGTGGACTTGGTTTGGATTAATTGCTTAAGAGGTAAGCTTTCGTGTCCTCAGCTTTGCCATTGTTGGTTCCACCATGTCCCATGGGGGGATGGTTTATATGCATGATGTTGTTTTCATGTATTATTTGATAAATGCTGTTGGGCTGTTACATGCGAGTGCCTTTATGATATGCATTTGGTGTTCCACCTATACGGTAAGCCTGATTATGTGGTACATACAAGATGGTGAGGCTGTGGGTGAGGTGCAAGCGATGTTCCTTGTACTAACTGTAGGTAATAGACGTATTCCTGCATTTCTCTGGCCAGTAGAATAGTGATAACACACATGGCATGATTATCTGTTGCACTGCATTGGTTTTGGAACTTATATTGTTGAATTGTTTTTAGAACTTATATTGTGCATGTAAGTGAGCTTGGGGTGGAAGATCCTTGAGTACCCCTTGTCTTACTGAGATTTCTTTTTAGAGATCTCACCCCAAGTTCGGGGCACCATTTCAGGTTCAGGTAATGCTGGGGTTGAACCTCGGGCGGCAGGAGGCCGAAGCTGAGTTAGATGATTGCTGTTATTATTATATGTTGGGTGCTGACTTGTTATCTTTCTGATTATGTTATTATTGTTGAGACTCTATTGGGCTTGTTTGCCTTATTAGGTGAGCATTGGGATTGTTCATGCCACGTTGACTTGACTTTGCTATTTTAGTTTTGGGTTGTAATAATGTATCAGGATTATTTCCGGACTACGTGTTGTAGTTCCGTGATTTTAGATACTCACTGTTATTAATATTATGAGGTATTTCAGTTTGTCGTCTCTTGCAATTATGTAAAGGCGATGTTTTATGAAAATTGATTAAGTAATCAACTTGGCTAAGTATAATGATGTCATAATTGAAAAGAAAAAGATATTCTGATTTTTAAATTAAGAGTGGCTTAATACGATGACATGTTAACAAACCGTATGCATACGGGGTGTTACACCTTTGGTCCCGGACCAAAGGGATTTTGGTAAGTGCTCTTGAACCATGCATGTATACTTGATAAACTTGCATGTATTTGGTTGAATGGAAATTGAATTTGGGAATGTCCTATGTGTAGGCTTTTCTGTTTGTACCAAGCTCGGGAACGTATTGAATTGGGGTTGGAAGAAGGAGACTATTCAGGTAATCCCTTGGTACTGGGGTTTGATCCCCATGTGTGCTCCACCATGCCCGTTGAGGGTAGTGGTAAGAGGTGTATGTTGGTAATGTAGTATAACATGATCATGCATTGTTGTATGTTTAGTGGTACATAGGATGCACCGAGTCTCTGGCCACTAGACAATTGCCTTCGGGCGTTACGGACTTCCACTAGATAGGTCTCCATGAGGGAGTTCTAATTGAACTGGGTTCGTGGTATGTTATCCGTAGAAGAACACACTAGGAAGTCTCGGGTGTATATGGATGGAGGGCGCCTTGGTTGATGTTCTGGGAACACTCCTTGGTTTGAAACCCATAGACTATATGCCGAGGCCGGATGTTGCATGGTATTGGCATCGACCACTAGATAGGTCTCCATGAGGGAGTTCTAATTGACCTGGGGTCGTGGTGTGTTATCCATAGAAGAGCAAATGGTAGTGGCAGTGGTGCTGGAGCGGCAGGCAAGAGGCCCGTAGGATGAGCTCGTGGATTCATGATGGATTTTGTATTTTGGAGCCATTGGGCTTAGGCTAGACTTAGGACATGAACATCGTATTGAGTTAGGATTATGCATTTTATCATTGATGTTCATGCCATGTTTTGTCTAAGTTTAGCATATGTTTACTACTTTTTATTTTGGAGGGTTTGGGTTATAAATATTGTAATATGTTAATTGGAGACTTGATGTAATATTTAAGTATGCTATATGATGAAAGGGCAATAGGTCTATTCTAGGATTTGATTTATGTTTTATGTCAAAGAATTGCATGCAAAGGAATTAATGTGATTGAAATGGTTTAAGATTTTATAATGAGATTATTGAATTCAAAAGTAAGCCAAATGATATAAATTATGAAGGGTTGTAAGTGCACCAAGGCACTGTTAGGTACATTTGAGGCTAGTTAATCACTTTTACAAAAGTGGGATTTAATGGCAAAACAAAGGAAACTCTGGCGAAATTTCTAGAAATTGGCAGAATTTAGGTGAATTTGGGAGAGCATATCTCCCTCCATATAAGTCCAATAGGGATGTGCCATATTCCATTTTAAAGCTTGAGATTTCCTCTACCTTGTGGTAAAATTTGAGAATTTTTCTGAGTTGCACACAGCCCTGTAGACGCTAGAGAAACCCGACTGTACAGAATGCCCCTGTGTAGGGGGTTGTCTCTGGTTATTTTTGGGAATTTTATTTTCGTTTCTTTTTCAAGTTAGGTGAATGATATGTCAAATTGAAGCTTGAGGTGTCTAGTTTCCTGTGTAAGAATTTGAGATCAATTGGTCCAGTGGATTTTCCAAAATCACCGAGAGAGTAAGGACTGTTCGGAGCCCTATTTGGGGTTGGCTGGCAGATTTGCTTGTCCAACTTTAAACAGTGATATCTAGAGAAAAAGAGAACTTTATGACTCGTGTGATAGCTCGTTAGAAAGGTAATTAAGTCTAGAGTAACATACTAAAAGATGAGAGGTTCGTGACATGTGGATTATCCGCAGTAATTAAAATACCGAACCATATTTGGATAGGTAGAAAACGTAAAATTGATATTTTAGCTAAGTGGGTTTATGGGAACCCCTTAATGTCTTGAGAAGAGTATTATAAGATATTTAGACTGTTTAAATAATTATTCCCCAAAGATTTTACAGTTACGGTCATATTGTTTATTTATTACACTTTAATATTGTATTAAATGCTTGCGTAATAAAACGGAAAAAGTTTACTCGCATTTTTATAAATGAACTGTTGTGATTGTAACTGCTTAATATCATAATCAATGTTAACAATACCGGTGTACAACGGGCTGTTACACTCCCCCTGTTGAGGAGTCATAATAGGGGTAGGCGTTGGTGTAGGAGTCACCGTAGCCGGGTGTGGAGGAGGATCATCCCTCCTCCGGGCATTTCTCTCAGCCCTCATCTCAGTGACGAAGGTTTGAAGCAATTCTTGGTTTGCTTTCATGAGATTTGCAACAGTAGTCTTATTAGCAGCAGCTTCATTCTACAGAGCAGTCAACACTGCAGCTACAGGATCAGGCTGAACAAGATTTGCATTCGGTGACCCGCGGTTGCCACAAATTCTTCTCATGATAACTGTACATGTAACACAAAGGAATGAGCTGATTAGACCCACACTAAGGAATCACATATACAATAATCACAAAGAGTCTACAGACAACTACGCAACACTAAAGACAATCATACAATCTACAGAGTTCCTTAAGAAACTGCTCTGATACCATAAAATGTAACACCCCTTTACCGGACCGGTGTGTTATCATCAATTATGATATTAAGCGAAGTCACAATTACAACAGTTATTCGAAATTACATAAAAACCTTTTCTTTTTAATAACGTTCGCACTTTTAAAATAATCGTATCAGACAATATACTAACTGTGATCAAACCTCAAAACTTATACCGAAATTATGAATACAATAGCTTAATACCATACAATCTACATTTGAAGGTTCCTAAGTGGTTCCCATAAATCAACAAAGCTTAAAACTCCTTCTATCCATGTTTAATACTAAATGCCTTCACCTTTTTTATTTACTCTAAGAATTTTATACCTCTCAATGATTCTCATTCCCTAATATTTTATAGATTTCTTTGTTAGCTTCGCATGGGTTCAAACCGCGCTCAATTTGGAGCATCGTAGCTCAAGTTATGAATTTTTTAAAAAAAATGGGTGCTGATTCCACAAGACCCCCGCGCTGACAGCGCCATTCTCGCGTTGATAGCGCCAAAAAATAGTGGAACAACGCCAACTTGGCACCAACAGCACCATGGATACGATTTCCCACTGATTGGTGGCGCTAATAGTGCCACATTGGCGCCAAAAGCGCCACAGTTTTGGAGGTAGGCACCAAAACAGGAGAAATTCAACCTACTTTGGTATTTCACCCATAACTTGAGTTATACTAATCCAATTGACACAATCTTGATCTTGTTGGAAAGCTAAAAGAAAGATCTATAACTTCCAAGAAGGACAAAGGGTCCAAGTCTAGCACATAGGAGGTGAAAATTGGGCAGTACTCTATTTATATTTTCAACAATTACCAATTCTCCGATCATATACCTAATTAATTATCATCCCAATATTCACTTGACTATTTCACAGCTCAACACATTCAATATGTCATTGATCCTTCCATCAATTGTGAAAGTCCATAAAATATTCTTTACAACAACTAATTCTTAAGCATAATCCAAGTGGCATAGACATCCCCCATGCTCACCCATATCCAAAATGATAAAATGAGGCATATACAATTGGATTCCAAAATACAACTAATAATGAAGGGACTTAGGATTACATATGAACAATAAAAGCATGGTAAATACAACTACATGCAATACCATGTTCATATACTAAGTCCTCTACACAATGAATGTCAACAAAATATAGAAATATCTCAAAATGACATATGAATCTCGTGCATCAAATCTATCTCCCACTAGGTGGGCTTCTTTCCCGAAACTCCAACGTGCTCACCTGAACCTGAAATGGTGCCCAAAAGAAGGGTGAGATATATATATCTCAGTAAAGCAATGGCGCATGAGGGTTACTTCGCCCAGTGGCTCACTCAATATGCATGCAATGATACATAATGAATAGTATAACATATAAAATCACATCACAATCGGGCACAATCCAAGAACATCCACTAAGGATTCGTTCAAAGACCCCATCAAACTTCTCCCGGGACACTTCCTGGTGCCTCTCCCATGGTTGAGAGACTCCATGGCAAACCCAATTGGAACTCCCAAGGAGACCTATCCAGTGGAACATGTTTGGAGCTCCATAGTGCCGCACTTAGAGACGACTCCACAACAAAACTCGACCGAAACTCCCCAAAGGAGCATAAACCGACGGAAGTCCAAACCAACACATCTACTGGCCAGAGATCACAGTTGCAATAACACACAACATGCCACACACATGTCAATAATGCATGACACACATTATCAAAGAGCACACATCCAACCATCATCCCCAACTTGGGCATGGTGGAACACACAAGGGGATTAACCCCAGTTCCAAGAGTTTATCTTCAACGTAAGCTCCAAGCTTAATCCACTTTTATTGAGTCCGTGAGAGGTAACCTATATTGATCAATAGTAATGATCATCAACAACTTGATCACAAGTCACAATTATTCAACAAACCACAACAATTCTCACCATTATATCCAACATTATCAAACCATTCCACATACCCAATGGGCACCTCACCACAATTTCTCTCAAATTTACTTACATAGCCATTAATGACAACATGCAAGGTCCAAGACAATTCTAATGATTCAATTGTTTAATATTCCTCTAACATTCATATTAAATTCCCCAACAACTACACGTAAGGTCCATCCACCATATTAATGACTTCAATCACAATTTCAACACTTTCCAACCATAAATTTCACCAAGTTAAAATTTACATATCACCATAAATTTTATTGGTTCAATCATCATCATATATCATTCTAAGCATTTAATTCCAAAGGAGACATACCATTTAATGCCCCCAAGTACTACATATTTTTATTTCCTATAGCATAATTTCATTTTTCACGTTTACCAGTGTAATTGTACTGTCATATTTTATTCGATAAAAATCATTATTCATCAAAATTTCTCAAATTATACCTACGAACTAAAAGTTTCATACTGAATCCATTTCCAGTGTTATTTTCCTAAAATTTAACTCCGATTTACCATTTCACGGTACAGGGTTACGTAGTTGGCAAATTACCATTTTGCCCCTGATTGATATTTTGATACCAAATCTCTGGATTTTCACTAATTACTCCCTCTAACCCTCAATTTATACTTTAATATCATAATTAAATATGCGAGGTGTTATATGGAGAGAGGTACTTGGCAAAAAAGGTGACGGTTTTTGAAGATTTTTGGGGTCATTGATGGTGGCTTGAGTGGAATTGGTGCTTGAATATCACTCCTTGAAGGCTTATGAGCCTATTTGTGGTAAATATTCCCAATCTCATTGAGTTTTGTTGATGATTTGAAAATGGGTATGACATTTGAACATGTGCTGGTGAGTTTGGGTAGTTGGAGACCTCAAAATGATTTTGTGAATAGATAAATGTTGCTTAGAATGATGAATTAGAGTGATTTAGCTCATAAAAATTATTGTGAAAAAGTTTAGTAACTTGGTGAATTTTTGGATAGATGAGCATGATTTTGTGAAATTGAGTTGTTGGATAATTGTGAAATTGAGTTATGGATTAGTTGTAGTAGTTAATTATATGATGTGTGGTGCATTTGATGTGTGAAAAATGAACTGAAAATCCTTGGAATTTGGAATTGTGCAATTCGGCCAAGTTAGGTAAATTAGGAAAAGATGATGTAAAAATTGTATAATTGAACTTGTGATGATTTGACTCAAGTATAATTAGGTTGTGTGATTGTGTAATACATGTGAATTGAAAGCAAGATCATTTGATGTTCATAGGTGCATGCATTCGGCCAAGTGAAGGAATTAGGGTGAAATTTTGAAATTATATGATTGGCTTGATGAAGTGAGTTGTTGAGTAATTGGTTGAACTAGTGTAAGCCTAGAGATGAACCTTGAGAACTCAAGAAAAATCTCTTGGTTTCCTTTGTCCATCAATTCGGCCATATAGGGTAAATTAGTGGAAAATTATGCTAAGTTTTGGTTGATTCATTTATTGGATGATTATGGTGTTGGGATTGGCTAAGGAAGCCATAGGAATAGTGAAATGAAATTAACAACAAAAATTATGCCAAAAAGGCCATGATGGCCGAAATGTATGTATGTTGGGGGGGGGATGCATTGTCTTGAAAAATGACTTGTATGACAAGTGGATTGATGATCTTATGTTGTGATAATTGTAGGTTGCCTCCCACGGAGGTGATTCTTGAAGATTGAAGCTTTGTGGATTGCCTTTGGTCCTTGACCAAAAGGATAGAGGCATTTCTTGGTTGAAGTAAGTTACGGGGTAACTTGTATTTAAAGCTACCTAGCTTAGAAGCTTCAAAAAGGTAATCTCTTGGTACTAGGGTTAATCCTCGTGTGTGCTCCACCATGCCCATTGGGATAATGGTTGGAAGTTGTTTATACAATGGTGTGATTATAATATGTGCATGCATATCTATATATTGGCTACATAGAGTTGTACCGTATCTTTGGCTAGTACATAGTTGCCATATGGCGTTGGGGACTTCCACTGGATAGGTCTCCGTAGGGAGTTCCAGTTGGCCTGAGGTTGTGGAGATGTTATCCGTTGAGGAGCACTATAGAAATGTCTCGGGTGTTATGGATGGGGGCACTTTGAATGATGTTCTAGGAACACATTCTTGGGTGAGAGCCCGTAGGCTATATGCCGAGGCCAGTAGGCCGGGTAGTGCATGTTTTTGGCTATGACCATTCTTGCTTCATCGTATGTCTTTATCTTCTATGTCCCTATCTCTCTAAATCCTTTTCTATATCCCCTTCTCTCTAAATCCTTTTCTATATCCCCTTCACGGGGTGCCCGAGAGTATCATCAGTGATAGGGACCCGAAGTTCACATCTCGGTTCTGGGAGGCGCTGCAGGAGGCTTTTGGTATGCAGTTGAGATTGAGTACCGCCTATCACCCTCAGACTGACGGGCAGACTGAGCGGACCATCCAGACATTGGAGGACATGTTGAGAGCTTGCACGTTGGAGCAGTGTTCTGCATGGGATAGGTACCTTCCGTTAGTTGAATTTTCATACAACAACAGTTTTCATGCTAGTCTGGGCATGGCCCCCTACGAGGCGCTGTATGGTAGGAGGTGTCGGACTCCTACCTGCTGGTCTGAGGTTGGAGATAAAGAGCTATTCGGCTTGGACTTTGTCCAAGATACTACCCTACAGATCCAGATGATCAGGGAAAAGTTGAAGCAGGCGCAGAATCGTCAGAAGAGCTACTATGATGTCAAGCATCGACCACTGGAGTTCAGTGAGGGTGAACATGTGTTTGTGAAACTTTCACCTGTCACCGGTGTTGGACGGGCACTCGGCGTGAGGAAGTTGAGCCCGCGATTCTTAGGGCCCTACCAGATCCTTGGTAGAGTAGGACCAGTTGCCTATCGACTCGCCTTACCTCCGAACCTAGCCAACATCCACGACGTGTTTCACGTGTCTCAGCTTCGAAAGTACATAGCAGACCCTTCGCACGTGGTGCAGCCGGATGACGTGGAGGTTCGGGAGAACCTAAAGACTCCCGTCGGACCACTCAAGATTCTCGATCGAGGCGAGAAACAGCTTAGGAGCAAGATCATTCCGATGGTCAAGGTGCAGTGGACTGGGCGTAGTTCTGAGGAGTGTACCTGGGAGCGAGAGGATGAGCTTCTCCGACAGTATCCCGACTTTCGAGACAGGTATGTTTCTGATTTTGAGGACAAAATCCTTAAAAAGGTGGGGTGAATGTAAGAACCCGCACCGCTAATTAAAGTAATTAGTAAATTGATTATGATAATTAGGAAATAATTCCATAATTGACCCTAATAATTATTAATGGGCTTAGATAATTATATTGAGTGAGTAAAAATGCTGAAAGTCGCTTTTCGGAAGGAAAGCGCAGATACCGGTTCTGCTACTCGGTATAAATGCGTACCGGAAAAGTATCCCGGAAAATTATAACGAATGCATGATAATTACTAGAATATTATGTAGGACTTGTAAAACAAGTTTCAAGTCAAAATGACGTAATCTGACGCCAGAACTGATACTGGCTATGGAAAAGCGCGTACCGGAAAGGTGCTCCGAAAAAATAAAATAAAAATATGACAAATCTTAGAAAAATGCGTAGGTCTAGAATCCGAAGTTTGGGATCAATATCTTTTACTTTGCGATTAAGGCTAATACTGCGCGTGTGTAGCCTTGTGCCTATAAATAGACATTTTGGCACACAACCCTAGACATGCTTATTTCCTACGTGGGTTTTGGGTGGCTGCAGCTTGCCTCCCTTCTTCCTCCCTTCATCCTTGGCCTTTTGGCTTGAAAGTTGCCACCTTTAGCTTAATCCTTCCTCTTTCACCATGGAAACACTTGAGTGAGTGCATTGTAAGGGGTTTGTGATCTTGTTTTCTGAGGGTGCTGCTGTGGAGGGTGTGTTTGAGGGCTGTGGTGTTGTCTCCTTGGTTATGAACCATTGTTCATACCATTAGAGGTTGCAAGAAGCCTCCTTTGGTGCCAAGAACCAACCTTTGGTGTGGCATTTTCGTGTCCTTGGGTGTGCTGGACTTGAGTGCAGTGTTAAGAGCTCCAAAGTCACCTTGAACTACTGACCAAGCTTTGGGGTAAGTCACCTTAACTTGATCATGTGTTTTTATGGCTTAAAGGTGGTATCTTGGTATGTTAATGAGTTTAACATGTAACCAACACATAAGTGAACCTAAAATGGATTAAAGATGCATGCTTTAACGTGTACATGTGATAAAAGTTGGATCTTTGGGTTGGATATTCATGAAATGCAGAAACTGCATTCTGTCGTGAGATATCCGGATATTCGTCGAACAGATATCCGGATATCAGTATCCGGATATGGTATCCGGATATTGATATCCGGATATGGGATCTGGGTATCCGGATATGACATATCCGGATATGTCCAGTGTGATATCCGGATATGACATATCCGGATATGTTCTGCATGATATCCGGATATCCTGGGTTCTGCGCAGACAGTAGCTGTACTGTGTGAACAGTAAGCTATGGGGTGTGTGTGGACCTTAGTTTAAGGAAGTTGAACTTCTGTAATTAATGAACTAAGTCAGAATCACATGATTAAGGGTTTATGGCTTTGTTGGAAGCCTTAAGACGTAAAACGTAAAGGAAAAGCGTAGTCTTTAAGTTGTATGCTTGTTGTACATTAATATTGATGTATTATTGGTCCATATCAGATTGTGATACTGCTGTTTGTGGACTTGTGAGTGGTTGGACTCTTGGCTTGGATAGCTAGCTTGCAAGGTAAGCTTTCGTGTCCTCGGTTTAGCCATTTTGATGTTCCACCATGTCCCATGGGGATGGGTTTATGCATGCTGTGTTGCATGCTTTGATTATTTGAAATGCTGTTGAGCTGTTTATATGTAATGAGCTATTATGATATGCATGTGGTGTCCACCTATACGGTAAGCCTGAGTATGTAGTACATACAAGATGGTGAGGCTGTGGTGAGGTACAGGTAGCGTCCTGGTACTCATGTAGGCATAGACGTATTCCTACATTTCTCTGGCCAGTAGATTTGTTATGCACACATGACATGATTAATTGCTGCATCGCATAGTTTTGGAACTTATATTGTAAACACTGTTTTAGAACTTATATTACACATGTAAGTGAGCTTGGGGTGGAGACTCCTTGAGGACCCCTTGTCTTACTGGGATTTCTTGTTAGAGATCTCACCCCACGTTTGGGGACGCTTATTTCAGGATCAGGTAATGTTGAGGGCTCAGGTGGCAGGAGGACAGAGTTGAGCTGATATTCTGATATGCTGTCTTGCTGGATTTGCTGTTATGTTTTCCGCTTTTATTATGCTGATTATGTTGAGACTATTTGTTGGGCATTGTTGCCTTATTTGGTGAGCATGGGGTTTGTCCATGCCACATGTTTGTGTTATTGTCCTTTTACTTTAATGTTGTAATTAATGTATCAGGATTTTGACCCAGGCTGCATGTGTAGTCCTGCGGTTCTAGATACACACATTATATTTATGTACGAGGTATTCAGTTAGTTGTCTTGCAATTTACATACAGGCAGTATTTTTATGAAAACGATTAAGTAATCAAGTTGGCTAAGTTAATGACGTCATAATTGAATTAAAGAAAAAGTTATTCCGCATTTTATTAAGCGTGGCTTAATACGATAGTGTGTTAACAGACCGGGTTAACACGGGCTGTTACATTTTATGGTATCAGAGCACTTTCTAGGGAAAAGCCTGTATGTGTTGCAATAACTTAGGAAGAGTCGTTGCGTGTCTACTTTGTGTTCTCTCTGACTGGTGTGTGTTATGATAATGCATGTGTGACCACATGGCGTGGGCCTGATCAACTCATTCTTTGTGTAACTTGTGCAGAGTCATGGTGCCACCAAGGAGGAACACTAGTACGAGCGAGGATCAATCGGATCCTATCCTGGCTGCATTAGCTGAGATGCAGGCGGCCCGACTAGCCGACCAGGAAGCCACGAGGCTGGCGAACCGGGCGATGCTGGACGCAATTCGAGATGCGAACCGGCAAACCACGGCAGAGGTTCTGGAGGAGAACCGGATGGCCAACATGACGATGATGAGGGTCATGTTGGAGGAGTTGAGGGCTGGTCCTGCTGCTGGCCAGGGTCCTCCACCACCTCCACCGCCGCCACCGCCTCCACCTCCGCCTAGTCAACAGGAGGACTCCCAGAGCCAGATGGGTGAGGGTAGTCACTTGACGGGGGCCATGCAGACTATCCCCGTACTTGCTGAGGATCGTGACGAGATCGATCGCCGGCTGAATGCTTTCCGCAAGCATAAGCCACCTTCATTCGACGGATCGTATGATCCCATTGCTGCTGCTAGATGGCTTCAGGCGTTAGACAAGATTTTCCGGATCATGCAGTGCACCGATCCGCAGAAGCTGTTGTTCGCCACTTATATGCTGGAGGGCGAGGCCCATGAGTGGTGGACCAACCTTTCTCAGGTCTACGAGATGCAGGGCCATGTGATGACGTGGCCATTCTTCGAGGAGAGCTTCCTGGGTCAGTACTTCCCTTATGACTCACAGGAGAGGAAGCAGGGGGAGTTTGACCGGTTGGTTCAGGGCTCGATGTCTGTCGACGAGTACCTGGCCAAGTTTAATGAGCTGGTGAAGTTTTCACACTTCAGGATGGCGAGGCCTACTCCTACATTCTTGGCTGCTAAGTTCCGCAGGGGACTTAATGAGGATATTGCTGGTTACTTAGCTGGGTCTGCATCCAGAGATTTTGGGACACTGGTCCAGCAGTGTCGTGATATTGAGGACTTCTACAGCACGAGTAAGGCCAAGAAGGCTAAGATGGAGGTACCACAGGGTACCGGCGGTTCCACTCCCTGGAAGAGTAAAAATTTTGCGAACAAGGGCAAGGGCAAGCAGATGGCGGCTAAGCAAGCGCCAAATCAGTTTAGAAAGACTGCTACTCCGGGAAATGCCGCTAGACCTCCTGCTCCCAGATGTTCGGGATGCGGGAAGTCACATTTTGGGCCGTGTTCTACCGGGCAGCTGATATGCTTCCAGTGTGGCAAGGAGGGCCACTATTCCAGAGATTGTCCGACAGCGAGAGTTGCTGCAGTGCAGGCTGTGCCATTGCAGATGGTTCCTACTGGGGCACCAGCCGTGCTACCTACTACGGGACGAGTCTACACACTTGATCGACAGCAGTCGGACAGAGCTCCGAACCTGGTCAGAGGTACGGTTACCATTGGTGGTTCAGCTGTTGATGTGCTATTTGATTCCGGGGCAACGCACTCTTTTGTTGCTACCCCTATTGTTGTGGGGCTTGAGTTGCCCAGTGATGTGCTTTCTCCACCGATGCGGGTGACCACCGCCACCGGAGAAAAATGTTTGACCTCCACTGTTCATCGCGATGTAGCGTTTCAGTGGGATGGCCGTGACTTCTTGGTAGATCTGATAGGATTATCGATGGCCAACCTTCAGATTATTTTGGGCATGGACTGGTTGTCCAGAAACTGTGCAATGATTGATTGCTGTGCCAAGAAAGTGGTGATGTCTCCGAGTGGGTCCACAGCCAGTTCCTCACCGTTCATTTCAGTCCTGCAGGCGAGGAGGGCCTTGAGAGCAGGGGCATTTGGCTATGTCATGTTGGGAGGTTTGGTGAGTGGGACACAGGAGGATCTCACTGGCATTCCTGTGGTGAAGGAGTTCCTCGAGGTGTTTCCTGAGGAGATTCCTCAGTTTCCACCGCAGAGGGAGATAGAGTTCTCCATCGACCTATTGCCTGGTGTGGGGCCTATATCGTTGGCTCCATACCGGATGTCGCCACCAGAGTTGGCGGAGCTGAAGAAGCACATTGAGGAGCTTTCAGCGAAAGATTTTATTCGGCCGAGTGTGTCTCCCTGGGGAGCACCGGTCATATTTGTGAAAAAGAAAGATGGGACCATGCGGTTGTGCACCGACTACAGACAGTTGAACAAGGTGACAATCAAGAACAAGTATCCTCTTCCACGCATTGACGATTTGCTGGATCAGCTCAGGGGTGCTTGTGTGTATTCCAAGATTGATCTCCGGTCCGGTTATCATCAGATACGGGTAAAGCCGGAGGATGTCCCAAAGACAGCGTTTCGCTCGAGGTACGGGCACTACGAGTACTTGGTGATCCCGTTTGGACTCACCAATGCACCCGCAGTGTTTATGGACTACATGAACAGGATCTTCCAGCCGTACCTGGATCAGTTTGTGATCGTCTTCATTGACGACATCTTGATCTACTCCAAGACGGAGGAGGAGCATACCGAGCACTTGAAGATTGTGTTGCAAGTGCTAAAAGAGAAGAAGCTCTATGCGAAGCCGTCAAAATGCGAGTTTTGGCTCAAGGCGGTGAAATTTCTGGGTCATGTAATTTCAGCTAATGGAGTTGCAGTTGATCCTAACAAGATTGAGGCCGTGATGGATTGGGAGAGGCCCAAGACGGTTACAGAAGTGAGAAGCTTCTTGGGTTTGGCAGGCTACTATCGGAGGTTCATAGAGGGATTCTCCAAGATGGTGCTACCGATGACTCGCCTTACCCGAAAGGAGACTCCATTCGTGTGGACACATGAGTGTGAGGAGTGTTTCCAGGAGTTGAAGGAGAGACTGACTACTGCTCCTGTGTTAGTTCTTCCTGATCCTGCGGAGCAATTCGAGTTGTACTGCGATGCCTCTGGTAAAGGACTTGGCTGTGTGCTGATGCAGAAAGGGAAAGCGGTTGCTTACGCTTCAAGACAGTTGAAACCTCATGAGGAGAACTACCCGACTCACGACTTGGAGTTGGCAGCCATTGTTTTTGCTTTCAAGATTTGGAGGCATTACCTGTTTGGCATGAAGTTTGCTGTATTCAGTGATCACAAGAGCCTGAAGTACCTGTTTGACCAGAAGGAGTTGAACATGAGACAGCGAAGATGGATGGAGTTCTTGAAGGACTACGATTTTGAGTTGAGGTACCATCCTGGCAAGGCCAATGTGGTAGCCGATGCTTTGAGTCGGAAATCCGTGAGCTTATCCAGCTTAATGATGAACGACTACGAGATGATCGAGAAGTTCAGAGACTTGAGAGTGAACTCCTTGTTTGGGGGTGCACTGCTTGAGATGGAAACAGCAGAAGTGATTAACGAGCTGATGGAAAAGATCAAAGAGGCGCAAGTGCAAAGAGAGTGCCTCGATTATGTGAAGAACCAGGACGGTGTGTCTTGGAACGCTGACGGATTGCTGTTGTTCCAGAAGAGGATAGTTATTCCTCGAGGGCCTTTGACTGAGGAAGTTATGGCAGAGGCTCATAAGGGCCGGTTCACTATCCACCCTGGTGCCACAAAAATGTACCAGGACTTAAAAAGGAATTTTTGGTGGCCGGGCATGAAGAAGGACATAGCGGTCTACGTGTCCAAGTGTCTGATTTGTCAGAAGGTGAAGATCGAGCACCAGAAACCGTCTGGTAAACTTCAACCTCTGGAGATTCCACAGTGGAAGTGGGAGAGTATTTCCATGGACTTCGTGGTGGGATTGCCCAAAACTCAGGCTGGTTGTGACTCTATCTGGGTCATCGTGGACAGATTGACCAAGTCTGCCCACTTTCTTCCAGTGAAGGTGAGCTTCACTACAGAGCAGTTGGCCAAGCTATATGTCCGCGAGATTGTGAGGCTTCACGGGGTGCCCGAGAGTATCATCAGTGATAGGGACCCGAAGTTCACATCTCGGTTCTGGGAGGCGCTGCAGGAGGCTTTTGGTACGCAGTTGAGATTGAGTACCGCCTATCACCCTCAGACTGACGGGCAGACTGAGCGGACCATCCAGACATTGGAGGACATGTTGAGAGCTTGCACGTTGGAGCAGGGTTCTGCATGGGATAGGTACCTTCCGTTAGTTGAATTTTCATACAACAACAGTTTTCATGCTAGTCTGGGCATGGCCCCCTACGAGGCGCTGTATGGTAGGAGGTGTCGGACTCCTACCTGCTGGTCTGAGGTTGGAGATAAAGAGCTATTCGGCTTGGACTTTGTCCAAGATACTACCCTACAGATCCAGATGATCAGGGAAAAGTTGAAGCAGGCGCAGAATCGTCAGAAGAGCTACTATGATGTCAAGCATCGACCACTGGAGTTCAGTGAGGGTGAACATGTGTTTGTGAAACTTTCACCTGTCACCGGTGTTGGACGGGCACTCGGCGTGAGGAAGTTGAGCCCGCGATTCTTAGGGCCCTACCAGATCCTTGGTAGAGTAGGACCAGTTGCCTATCGACTCGCCTTACCTCCGAACCTAGCCAACATCCACGACGTGTTTCACGTGTCTCAGCTTCGAAAGTACATAGCAGACCCTTCGCACGTGGTGCAGCCGGATGACGTGGAGGTTCGGGAGAACCTAAAGACTCCCGTCGGACCACTCAAGATTCTCGATCGAGGCGAGAAACAGCTTAGGAGCAAGATCATTCCGATGGTCAAGGTGCAGTGGACTGGGCGTAGTTCTGAGGAGTGTACCTGGGAGCGAGAGGATGAGCTTCTCCGACAGTATCCCGACTTTCGAGACAGGTATGTTTCTGATTTTGAGGACAAAATCCTTAAAAAGGTGGGGTGAATGTAAGAACCCGCACCGCTAATTAAAGTAATTAGTAAATTGATTATGATAATTAGGAAATAATTCCATAATTGACCCTAATAATTATTAATGGGCTTAGATAATTATATTGAGTGAGTAAAAATGCTGAAAGTCGCTTTTCGGAAGGAAAGCGCAGATACCGGTTCTGCTACTCGGTATAAATGCGTACCGGAAAAGTATCCCGGAAAATTATAACGAATGCATGATAATTACTAGAATATTATGTAGGACTTGTAAAACAAGTTTCAAGTCAAAATGACGTAATCTGACGCCAGAACTGATACTGGCTATGGAAAAGCGCGTACCGGAAAGGTGCTCCGAAAAAATAAAATAAAAATATGACAAATCTTAGAAAAATGCGTAGGTCTAGAATCCGAAGTTTGGGATCAATATCTTTTACTTTGCGATTAAGGCTAATACTGCGCGTGTGTAGCCTTGTGCCTATAAATAGACATTTTGGCACACAACCCTAGACATGCTTATTTCCTACGTGGGTTTTGGGTGGCTGCAGCTTGCCTCCCTTCTTCCTCCCTTCATCCTTGGCCTTTTGGCTTGAAAGTTGCCACCTTTAGCTTAATCCTTCCTCTTTCACCATGGAAACACTTGAGTGAGTGCATTGTAAGGGGTTTGTGATCTTGTTTTCTGAGGGTGCTGCTGTGGAGGGTGTGTTTGAGGGCTGTGGTGTTGTCTCCTTGGTTATGAACCATTGTTCATACCATTAGAGGTTGCAAGAAGCCTCCTTTGGTGCCAAGAACCAACCTTTGGTGTGGCATTTTCGTGTCCTTGGGTGTGCTGGACTTGAGTGCAGTGTTAAGAGCTCCAAAGTCACCTTGAACTACTGACCAAGCTTTGGGGTAAGTCACCTTAACTTGATCATGTGTTTTTATGGCTTAAAGGTGGTATCTTGGTATGTTAATGAGTTTAACATGTAACCAACACATAAGTGAACCTAAAATGGATTAAAGATGCATGCTTTAACGTGTACATGTGATAAAAGTTGGATCTTTGGGTTGGATATTCACGAAACGCAGAAACTGCATTCTGTCGTGAGATATCCGGATATTCGTCGAACAGATATCCGGATATCAGTATCCGGATATGGTATCCGGATATTGATATCCGGATATGGGATCTGGGTATCCGGATATGACATATCCGGATATGTCCAGTGTGATATCCGGATATGACATATCCGGATATGTTCTGCATGATATCCGGATATCCTGGGTTCTGCGCAGACAGTAGCTGTACTGTGTGAACAGTAAGCTATGGGGTGTGTGTGGACCCTAGTTTAAGGAAGTTGAACTTCTGTAATTAATGAACTAAGTCAGAATCACATGATTAAGGGCTTATGGCTTTGTTGGAAGCCTTAAGACGTAAAACGTAAAGGAAAAGCGTAGTCTTTAAGTTGTATGCTTGTTGTACATTAATATTGATGTATTATTGGTCCATATCAGATTGTGATACTGCTGTTTGTGGACTTGTGAGTGGTTGGACTCTTGGCTTGGATAGCTAGCTTGCAAGGTAAGCTTTCGTGTCCTCGGTTTAGCCATTTTGATGTTCCACCATGTCCCATGGGGATGGGTTTATGCATGCTGTGTTGCATGCTTTGATTATTTGAAATGCTGTTGAGCTGTTTATATGTAATGAGCTATTATGATATGCATGTGGTGTCCACCTATACGGTAAGCTTGAGTATGTAGTACATACAAGATGGTGAGGCTGTGGTGAGGTACAGGTAGCGTCCTGGTACTCATGTAGGCATAGACGTATTCCTACATTTCTCTGGCCAGTAGATTTGTTATGCACACATGACATGATTAATTGCTGCATCGCATAGTTTTGGAACTTATATTGTAAACACTATTTTAGAACTTATATTACACATGTAAGTGAGCTTGGGGTGGAGACTCCTTGAGGACCCCTTGTCTTACTGGGATTTCTTGTTAGAGATCTCACCCCACGTTTGGGGACGCTTATTTCAGGATCAGGTAATGTTGAGGGCTCAGGTGGCAGGAGGCCAGAGTTGAGCTGATATTCTGATATGCTGTCTTGCTGGATTTGCTGTTATGTTTTCCGCTTTTATTATGCTGATTATGTTGAGACTATTTGTTGGGCATTGTTGCCTTATTTGGTGAGCATGGGGTTTGTCCATGCCACATGTTTGTGTTATTGTCCTTTTACTTTAATGTTGTAATTAATGTATCAGGATTTTGACCCAGGCTGCATGTGTAGTCCTGCGGTTCTAGATACACACATTATATTTATGTACGAGGTATTCAGTTAGTTGTCTTGCAATTTACATACAGGCAGTATTTTTATGAAAACGATTAAGTAATCAAGTTGGCTAAGTTAATGACGTCATAATTGAATTAAAGAAAAAGTTATTCCGCATTTTATTAAGCGTGGCTTAATACGATAGTGTGTTAACAGACCGGGTTAACACGGGCTGTTACAGGATGAGTACATAGAGTCTTGGAGTCTTAGTGTCATTTTGCATTTTGGGCCATATTGGGCATAGGCTGGGCTTGTACATGAACATTGTGTTGCATGAGTTATGTATTTCATGTTTTTGTTGTTCATGTAGTGTTATTTGGCTAAGTCTAGGGTGTTGTAATTATTGGCATTGATGTAATTATTGTAGTCATATTTACATTTGGATAATTGTAATTTAATGCTTTATGGACATTGTGTAAATTGTAAAGCATGTATGTGATTGAAGGATAATAGGCCTATTGTAGGTTATGATATTATATGTCAATTATCAAGAATGCATGAAATGGAATTATGTGATTGTAATGAGTTTAAGTTTCAATAAAGTTAAGTAATGGATTGTGAAGTTAATGAAAATGATGTGAATTGTTATGGGTGGTGTTGGGTGTGAACTTGTTGGTTACTTATAATATTATGATGAAGGACGTTCCTTACTTTAGTTCATTAAGAGAAAACATATTCGTTCTCTTAACTTCAACCCAAGTGCGCAAGTGCACGCATCAAGTAATAAGTAGGACAATTAGTGCCCAGATTATCGTTCCCACGAGGATAATATTCTAATTAATGCCTTAAACTATTTTAAAAAGAATGAAAATGAAAAGAAAAGTTAGTAAATGACCTGTTTGGTCAAACGTTCCCTACTGTCTTGACAATGTTCCTCAATAACAGTAGGTTCAATTTTACAACAAACAGCTCATCGCGTCGTTATATATGAAATCCTTCTTGATGAGAGAAGGAACGACAATATTCATTGGAGATTTATAGATACAAGATTGAATAAAGCAAAAATAACAATAGTAATAACAATATTTAAGAGACAATAATATGGAAGGTTTTAAAGCAGTTGTAACACAAGGAACAGATCCACTGTTCCATTCTTAAATAGTTATAATCTTCACTCAGGACTTAAGCATTCTGCATTTGTTCAGGTCTTTTCACTGCCAACTCTGATTCCTCAGCTCATGGACTAAATGGCTCACAAGTTTCCATATTCCTATGGCTCCCTTGACTCCAACAGTTACTTAGCACAGGACCTTTAGTGAACGAGGTGGTCCCTTATTCCTAAGACAACCAGAAGTGTTGTTTCCATAATACTGCCTTCCCCCTCTGGTTAAGCTGTCTGAAATCCCTTCCTTTTGGAAGTTCCTTTCTCAGTATGTGTTCAATTTCCATTGATACACAATGAATATAGCTCACTTAACCAGAGAAATACAGAAGCTTCACTACAAGAGTTTTGAAAATAATTCTTTAAGGATTTCACAGTTTTTCCATTCCACAGATAGCTTAGCCCATGTCTACTTTAAACATAATTATTCCAAACAGAAATCTCATAGACTCGAGATTCATTTTAGAGATAATGAGTGGAAAAGAAGAGAAATAACACGTATATTTAGCTGGAAACAGATTAGGTTACAATAAAATGAAAAGTGGAAAAGTATGGTTGTTGCTCGTGAGGAGTCTCAAGTGGGTGATACAGAATAGAGAAGAAGTTGTTGTCATTTAACTAATGCTAAAACTATACAACTGTAATAAAAAAACTATAAAATAAACTAAATGATCTCTTCTTAAGGAATTCGATGATTTTCTTCATGCTGGAACGTCCTATTTATAGGCAGAAGAGTGAATGACAAAGCTTGTAATTTCCCTGGAGTTATTTTCTTGACTGCATGAAAGAGGCGGTGTGAACAGTGCTCAGAGGGTTGCAAGTTGCTGGATGGGACACTTATTGTTGAGATTTGCCGTTTCTTCTGTAGTCCACCATGTCTTGCTTTCCTCTTAATCAATGAGAACTCTTTATTCTATGTTGTACACCTTCGTGCTTGATTGTTGTACCCCTTATGCTTTATGGAAACTTCGTTTCAACGTTTCCTGCAAAATTGTCAGAGAGACTGAGTTAGTGGAGAAGGTGTATTTAATGTTCCAAATCTGTTCCCCTTTTTCTATATTTTCCAAAGCATTACGTCATCATATGTTCCCCACTATGTTTTTGTCATAAAGATATAAAACATGTGTTTTTAGTGCTAAAGTTGCTCATCAGGTGAGGGAACAAATGGTATTTTGCCATCAAAATGGGCATAGATGAGAACGAATTTTCGTCCCATCAAGTTGTAAGAGAACCAAGGCATTGTTGGTCCTTGTGTTCCAACCTTGTCTATTAGGTACCATTTGAGGTTTAAAACACACTTTGGTTAAAGTGGGATATGTTAAATAAACAAAGGAGGTGCCGTCAAAATTTATAATAAATGAGCAGTGTTTAGGCCAACTTTGGGAGAGCATATCTCCCTCCATATAGGTCCAATAGGGATGTGCCATACACCATTTTGAAGCTTGAGATGTCACCTTTGTTGTGTCAAAATTTGGTACTATTTGAAGTTGTGTAACGCCCTGTAGGTTTGGTTGAGCGGAAATTGACCAAAGGGGCCACGTGCATGTCTGCACTTTCTAGGATTTGTTTCTCCCTTAATTCTTACTCAAATTAGGGTTATGAAATATAAAATTTAAGCTCAAGGTGTTTAGTATTCTGTATAAAAATTTGAGATCAATTGGTTGAGTGGTTTGTCCATAATCGCAGAAATTGTGAGGGATGTTTGTTGCCCTATTTTAGATTGGCTGGCAGTTTTGCTTGTCCAACTTCAAACGGTGATAACAGGAGCTAGAGAACTCTTCATGAGGCATGTGATACCTTGTTGGAAAGGAAATTGAGTCTAAATTAACATACTAAAAGATGAGAGTCTTATAGTTTGGGTGTTGCACATAGTGACCAGAAAACAAAAGCGTGTTCGGTTATAGGTAAACCGTAAAAGTAAGGTTTATGCTGAGTTTATGGAAACCCCTTAGTATCTTGGAATAAGTAATGTATGATAGTTAAGCTTGTGTTTTATTAATTCTGCATTTAGAATTCAGTTATGATCATAGCTTATGTAATTACTTTTTATTATTGTTTTCAAACACTTACGTAATGAAAAAGGGAAAAGTTTAATCCCATTTTTAAATGAACTGTTGTAATTATAACTGCGATTAATATATAACCAATGTTAATAATATCATTGTACAATAGGCTGTTATAGTTATATTACTGTTGACACTAATGATGTTATTATTTCCGCATTGATGATTATGTAACCACCACAGACGCTATTTTGAGTTGAGTGAAGGGCTAGCATCAATTTCCCATTATTTTGTAACCATCACATTAATAGAGCATCAATTTATCTATCACGTATCCGTATATATACATGCTTGTAATGGAAAGTGTATAGAATGTGAAATAGAATGTGAATGAGTATTGTGCCTTTTCTCTCTCATTTTCTCCTATCAATTTTATAACACTTTATTACTTATCGTTATTAATATTGGCATTTAATTTTCTCTGATGAACTTTAATAATTTAAAATAAAATGACGTAACTATCCATTACTTTTACGGTGTTCTAAGAAAGGGAAGACTGATAAATAAATTTAATAATAAAAAAATCAAAATTTCCCTCTCCGTTAAAACTATACAACTTTATTTTCTCTTAATTGTTTATTGTAAGCATTTAGTTTCTCAATCTCTCTTTATTAAATTATATTATTTTGGTCAAAATAGATGACGTAAACTAACTGTTACATTAATGTTGTTTCAAAAGAGAGATGAATGAGTTGTCGGTTCAAAAAAAAAAAAAATCCTTTTTGTTCCTCAATAAATTTTATGATACCCATTTTAATCCCTAATAAATAAAAAAATCATGATAGTTCTTAAGAAATTCAAGATGGTCCCATTTTAGTTCTTTTAGGGATTAATATGAATCTTTTTTGAATTTGTGAGAACCACAATTTCAACTAACTGAGTCCATTTTGAATTTCTTAGGGACCATGATGGGCTTTTTTATTTGCTAGGGACTAAAACGGGTATCGTGAAATTTGTTGAGTATCAAAAAGGGTATTTACTCATAAAATAATGAGGTTCCATTTTTTTATAATTCTTTTCCTTATTTCTTTTCAAAGAGACAATATATATATATATATATATATATATATATATATATATATATATATATATATATATATATATATATATATATGTGTAAGTTACACTCTCAATATTATCCGTTCATTCCATTTATATCTAACCGTTCATATTTTTTAACAATATAAGCCGTTGGATACAAGTGAATCAATGATCAAGATTGAATGTAAGACTTCCAACTCTTACACCAGTGTAAGAATATCCTGCATCATATATATATATATATATATATATATATATATATATATATATATATATATATATCGAGATAGGATCAACTTACACCACTATTCATATTTTTTAGAAGAGTAATAAATCTTATACCAAATCTTAACCGTTGATAATAAATTTCCGTGCATCCAATGTTTGAGATTTATTGGGAATTTAAAATTAATTAATGAGTGAGACTTAATAAATCTTAACTATTAGATGCAGAAAATCAAGGGTTAAGATTTGGTGTAAGACTTATTATTCTTACACCGGTGTAAGAGTTAGAAGTCTTACACTCAATCTTGACCATTAATCAACTTATATCTAATGGCTCACATTACTAAAAAATTAGAGCACTTAGATATAAATGAGATCAAAGAACAAGATTGAGAGTGTAACTTACACTGGTGTAAGATGATCCTGATATATATATATATATATATATATATATATATATATATATATATATATATATATATATATATATATATATATAATGAATAAAATGTTAACCATTCACCATACAACAAAGAAAGAGAGTAACATTTGTAGGTGAAATCTTTTCAGAATGACTTCTCGCTTCTGTCCAGCTTTTCTCTTAGGAATTTTATGTGTTGCTTTGGTTTTGGCTTCAGGTAAGGAGAAAATAAAATTGTATAATCTCTTTGTTTTTATTTTCAATTTACAATTGACCAATCTAAAGTTGAAAATGATTTTATTCAACAAAAATAAAAAATAAAAAATGGGTGTTAGATGAGCAAGACTTGGTAACTACTTTTTTTATTTACGAATTCCCAATGTGAAATTGCAATCTCTGTTCTCATTGCAGGTCAGGCAATAGGTTTTGATGGTCCAAACAGCAGGGGTACCTGCATATCTCCTTGCACTGAAAATTGCAACCAAAGGTGCATTCAGAAGGGTTATCGCTCTGGGATCTGTGTGGGACCTCGTTATTTTATTTTGTATTGCTGTTGTAATAAGTAATGATACATATCGTACCCCTTCTAAGAGTATGAAATTAAAATAAAACATATATCCAAATTATGCTTTCGTCAGGATTGGAGTTATTAATATAAGAGTTCATTTAATATGTTTGAACTGGATCATCAGTGCATGCAGTTTGAATTCGAAGTCATTCAAATTTCCTTAAGTTTCAACATATAAAATTTCAAACACGAGCGAATAATTAACTTAATGACGAAGAAATTAAATTATAAATGCAAAAAGCTGTATTAACATAAATTTAATTGTTACATAGCTCTGCTAGGCTATGTAGCACTGATACCGACACAGATACGTGACACGATACGACACGACACTCCGACACGTTAATTCTAAAAAATGTTAGATTTCGACACGTTAGGACACGTCTTGATATTAAATAATATTTTTAATTTATATAGTGTATATTATACTTAAGATTTAATAATTTAACAAAAAAATGAATCTAAACTTATAATATTCATAAATTTTGCAACGAAACATAAGATATCCCAAATATTTATATTAAACTCAATAAAATGGTAATCCTAATCCAACAAATCTAATAGTTGGAACTAAAAACTCAACACAACACAACCTTTTAACCTTTTTTTTTTTTAATTTTTATAATGCGTGTTGGACTGTCGGGGAGTGTCGGAGTGTCCAAGAGTGTCGAAAAGTGTCAGAACACAACACGTCAGAATTTTTAAAGTGTGGGTGCTTCATAGCTGCTAGGGTTGTGGGTTTCTGATGTCAACATATATCCAAATTTAAGCTGTACTATATACATTATAATAAAACAGGCAATCAGGGTGGGTTTTTTTTTTTTTTTTTCATTCAGAAGCGGTTAGTAATCTCAATAGGCGGTTCCCAAACCGACTCTGTTACCTTCGCCGAGAGACAATCTAAAGTGGTTGGCATGAATCGCTGGAATTACCCCCTGAATACAACATTTAGAGGCGGATATATAAACCACCTGAAACATCTATACCGAGGCAGTTACGTTAGCCGCTTTTAATATTAATGCTGAACGGAGGCGGATACATTAATCGCCTTAAAACTAAGAGTTTATCATCTATCATTTAACATGACCAGCTTTCCTACACTTACATTTCGTGGGATCTGGCAACAAAAAAAAACTTTGGCACACAAAATGAATCTCTATAACATTACAGAATCACTTTTCTTACCATTAATTCTTATAAAACCCTAAAACTAATTACGGAAGCTGTAGTCGAGACAGATTTTTTAACCACTTTCAAATGGTATACTGAGGTGGTTTTCTTAACCACCTCCATTATTTTGGCACAGGCGGCTTTTCAAACCATCTAAAAATGCTTTTCATGGGCGGTTTTAGGCCTCCAAAAGAAATTCGCACACAGTTGTAGGAATTCATCACATTGAGGCGGTTATTACCACCGCATCCAATTTTTATACAGAGGCGATAATTGTTCTATATAGGCCCTTGTAATTTTATTGAACTATCCGCCTTAAAATGATATTCTGTGGCGGTTTCCAATCTGACAGAATTAAATATTATTTTTAAAATATGTTTTTTTGGTAAATATTTTATTTTCATTTTTTTTGGTAAATTTTATTAATTTTTTTAAACTACATTCTGTGCATTTATTTGAATTTTGTTTCTATTGATATTGTAATATTTAAATTGTTCCATTTATAAGCATCTTTTGTTAATATACAATTTCAAATAGAAAATTATTAAAAAAATAAATTATTAATAAATCAAAATAAACATTATACATTTTATTAGACATATTAATTATTGTACACACACTATATATAACATTATACATTTTATTAGACATATTAATTATTGCACACACATATATATATATATAATAAAAGGTAATGAAATAAAAAATGAGAATTCAAAAAAAGGAAAAAGACAAAGAATTTTACCACAAAACAAAAATACTTCTTATATCCGTACACTATTTAATAATTAATAAAAGTATAAAACAACCGTTACCATGTCTCAATCCTTAAAACAAATCCATAATTGTGCCAACATAAAACAACCTCCTAAGTCTATGACAAAATCCAAAATAATCTTCAAGGCTTAGGTGGTGGAGGTGGAACCAAAGGTGATGAATCTGGTACTTCAACATGTGGAGTATGGCTAGCATGAGAAGATCTTCTATGTCTTTGGGGAACCAAATCTCCAACCTGATGATAGCAAGAGCATACATTGTTATTATAGAACAACAAAGTGAATGCAATCATATATACTTCAACATCAATATCAACAACACCTTTATCCCAAATTAATTGGGGTCGATGCTAGACGAACCCAAATGAGAAATATAAAAAGGTTGAAAAAATAAATAAATAATAATATATATATAATATATATATAAGTAAAAAAGAAAAGGAAAAGAAGAAGAGGGGGAAATAAAGGGGAAAATGACTTAAAAGGGGCCATCTGGAACATAGGAATAACAACGGCCCTCCACCATGCTTATAGCTTTTCTCTATTCCGTTCTAAGGCATACCGTATGCCAATATATATCCCGCTCCATTAAATCTTATTTTACTACCATCCCCCAAGTAAGTTTCGGTCTACCTCTACCTCTTTTTGTGTTGAGCTCTTGGTAACACAATTTTGTTCTTACGGGAGCATCCAGGGGCCTTCTCATTACGTGCCCAAACCACCTCAATCGATGTTCTCTCATCTTCTCAGCCACCGGTAGTACTCCTACCTTTCGTCGAATATCATCATTTCTTATCTTATCCATCCTCGTATAACCACATATCCACCTTAACATCCTCATCTCTGCTACTCCTGTTGTATGCTCATGTTGCCTATATGTTGGCCAGCATTCAGCTCCATATAGCATTGCATGTCTTACAGCTGTTTTATAGAATTTTCCTTTTAACTTAAGGGGGATTTTGCGGTCACACAAAAACTCAGATGGACCGCCTCATTTCATTCACCCTGCTTGAATTCTATGGTTTACATCCTCATCAATCTCTCCACCTTTTTGCAAAATGGAGCCCAGGTATTATCTTTTTCCTGGTGAACTTGGCACCCAAACGGAGCAAGGTGGCGACGGACCCAAGCATGGCCACCAACTGTGGACGAGTGAAACAGCAATACGTAATTCTAACCGAAGGCCAACAAAACATAGCA